>OZ018330.1:71245953-71320953 GCA_963969495.1 Ceratothoa steindachneri
CAGACAATTTGGATGCGAAGCTTACACCTACCTGGATGATGTGCTTCTATTGGTCCTGCCACTCGACCTCGTCGGGATTAGGGACGCTATTTTAAATAGCTCCATTAATATCAATAGGGGTAAAAGCGTCCTTGAGCCGTGCCTACAGCTCACTTATCTTGGGGTTAAGGTTGACCTAAGTAATCATCGGGTTGCCATTACAGATTCCATGGCCATGAAGATCACCGCCGCCGAAAACCTCGTCTCACCCACCGGATGGTCGCGGTTCGCCGGATTCTTGAATTTTCTTCTCCCTCTCCTGCATCTTCCCTTCACGTGGGTCCAGAAGTGCTACCTACAGGACCCGGGTAGCAGTTGGGGCCGCGCTCTGGCTTCACTCATCTATACAAAAAGGACACATTGGAAAAGGCCTCGGGCCTCAGGAACCATCGTCTATTTTGACAACAGTCCTTCCGGTCTTGGCTGGCACTGCTTGGGAAGCAGCTTCGGGCATCAGGTGCCCCTGGGGCCTAATATATTTATTAAAGAATCGTTAGCAGGTATGATTGCCTTATCATGGTTCCCGTTAGCGAGAATCAGGGCTGATAACCTGCCCGCCATCTACAACTTGCGCAGGAGAAAGGTCCCAATGGACCTACTTCAATTCCTTTCCACTCCGGCTCTCATCGGTTTCTTCAGGACCTTCAGATCATCCAGCCTAAACATCAACTACGTGCGTTCAAGCAACAACCTCGCCGACCATGCCTCGAGGGCCTTCCAGGCCCAAGAAACATCATGCCAGGGTGGCGGCTCCTATACCCGAATGGGTATATAAGAAGCGGCCACCCGGGCGTGGCATGGCTGTTAAACATCGCTACCAGTTGTGGTTGCCCCCTCCCCCCCCAACTATGAAGGACAACCCTTCCTTTATTTGAAAATTACAAAGTAAATAAATGCAATTAAATAGTATATATATATAATTATTTTATATATATATATATATATATATATATATATATATATATATATATATATATATATAAACATGTATTAAACACAAGTATATATTATACAATATTAAAGGTAGAATAATTAAATAAATAAGATGAAAATTAGTGACATCAATTAGTAGAAGGTAGCTGGCAAGGCAGAGGAAAAGCTATACAAAAGGTACATCTTCAAGCGGGATGGGAGGGTGGGCGTCCGAACCTCGTGGTAGCGATGTTTAACATCCATGTCTCGCCCGGGTGGTCGCTCTTTATATACCCATTCGGGTATAGGAGCCGCCACCCTGGCATGATGTTTCTTGGGCCTGGTCGGCGAGGTTGTTGCTTGAACGCACGTAGTTGATGATCTGAAGGTCCTGGAGAAACCGATGAGAGCCGGAGTGGAAAGGAATTGAAGTAGGTCCATTGGGACCTTGCGTAGATGTTAGGTCGGACTGTGAAGTAGTGGCGAGGGGGAAGCACCAGATATAGCAGGTTCAGGAAGGGCTGAGGTCGGAAGGAGCCTTTCGAAGTTTCAAGGCATCGGCAAGCATGATTTTTATCCTCTCCCCCTCCCCCGAGGTCAAATTTGAATTGTGTACTTCGAAAAGACAAATTGCGTAGTTCAAATCATGCGTTTGGATGCAAATACCTTTGAAGTCAATGCCATCGGCGGCCAGAAACTTCGAGAACAAAATATGAAATTAAGAATTGACGGTAGAAGACGATAAATGAAAAATGGCATAACTGTAGATCTGGTTCGAAATCTGGAGAATGGATCTTAAATGAAGGGTCTATTGTCATCTAAAAACATCACATATGATGAGATGCTTCAAACAGCCACACCACAGTAAATAAAGTTTGAAAGATCAAAAAGCCCGACTATACTCAGGGAGCGAAAAGGAAAATTCAAAGAGGGCGGTGAATTATATCTTTACTTCTATATTGGAGCCATATAAGTGAAATTATCAAGGTTACAAAAAAGGGAATAAAAGAGGGTATTTGCGTTAAAAGGGCTTTGAAGAAGATCGCAAAGCAAGAGATGTTGGTTGCACTTAAAGTGTGGGAAAGGTCAACCAAAATAAAGCCTCAACCTTTCTGATCATTTCATTAAGCAACAAATGGATGTATCCTTGCGTGGGAAGAGTTATAATATCAAAATAATTTCTACGCTTAGTGAATTCATTTTGAAGTCACAAAGGATCTAGTTAAAAACTATTCTTTACCACTTGCATCAAATTGCACACTTTGAAACCTCTAAAGATAACCTCTTCAACATCCAAATCATGATTTAGCCTCATTTTTTGTACCAAATATTTTGTTTCTTGAATTGCTTTCGCTAAAACATTTGGCGCGTTTTCGAACGAATTCGTGGGTTCTATCGAGCGCGGATAATCTGTAGTTTGCCTTTCAATCCGGTTGCTCTTTTCAGGTGAAGTTTTGTCCAATGGAAAGAAGTCTTTATCAGCAAATTTTGAAGGCTGTCCGAAGGAAATATCTCTAATTTTCTGATGTCTCTCGACTTCCATAGAGTTTCTAGCAAACAGTTTGCAAGTTGATTTTCTCGTTACATTAGAAGTACTCAATAAGTTAGATTTTCTGTTTACTTGGGAAGTAAATCCAATATTTGAAATCAAAGTGCGCGAGTTGCTTGGTTCTTGAGTTATAACATTTTTTGTTATGGCTGAAGTAGTTTTAGTATTTGTATAAGAAACTTCTGTCGTCTTTTTATGTCCTTGACAAATACTTTTGGTATTATCTAGCAATAAATCTTTGCTAGCTTCGAACTGTGGAGTTTGATTAGTTTGGCTCGGAATTGGAGAGTCAGAAGAGGGAGGCTGGGGGCTGTTTGCAGTTGACTCAGTTAAGCCACATGGAAAGTTTACAGTACGCTCATTACTGTTAAAGGCTGTCTTGGAGGAGAACTCAATGCCATTGGAGAATAGATCGCCAGTGTTGGATTCTTCAAGCGGTGTAAAAACCACTCCTTTGGGAACTTTTCTCCTAGATATGCTTCGAATTATTTTTCTCTTGCGGATTTTTCGCTTCGATTTAGAAGAAGGTAATTCGGGATCTGGATAAGGAGATTGGTAGGAATGAGTCAGCTTCGGAGGAGAATTTCGGGGGTAAGGTGAAGAGACTGGAGAAGCCAAAAGAGCGTTAAAGGGACTCATATCTTCTCGACCTTGAAGAATGACCGAGATTAAATCTTTCTTATTAGGGTCCTTAACAATTGGGATAATTTTTCTGGGTTTTACTCCACGAACGAAAGTCATGAGTTCTGGCCAAGAGCTGTGATCGCTATAGGGAACAATGAAGAACCCCTTAGCGCGTAAAAGAGAGAATTTATCAGCAGGCAGACCGTAGTATATAGCTGTCAAAAGGATGCTTATCGTGGGTCTGGCTTGGTTACAGGCTTCATGATTTCTACGATGCATCTACAAAATAAAATATGAAATTATTCAGGGGGGAAATGAAAACATATAAACGTCAGCAATTAACAAAGGTAGGATTTTAAAAAAAAATTATTTATGGGGTCCATCCTTGCGACTGTTTACACGGACACGAGTCGCCGAAAAATAATCAGCTGAAAAACAACAACAAAGATCAACAGAAAACAACAAACCAAATAAAGTAAAAGTAAAAAGTAAAGAAAATGCTTCGACGTCAGAGGGCGGCCCGCTTTGCCTCGGTGCTGGAGCAGTCAGTACATTTTAAGTTCGCATCGGTCTTCTCTCATCTTATTTGATGGGGAGCTAGAAAGGCTGCCCTGATTCCTGCCAAGTCGGTGTGAGGAAATGCCAAACGTTGGTCTGGTCGCCCAGCCCTTACGAACTTTTTGGCGTCCTCATTCCCACATGTCCAGGAACCAAGCAGATCAAACTTTCGACATCCACCTGGTTCGGGGCAACCGTGGCGTCAAGGATACTATGAACCACGGCATGTGGAGACTTTAATACCCAGATAGCACTCAGGGCACTTTGTGAGTTACTAAAGAGGCCGCATGACGCCGCCTCTCCCGTATTGAGCGGTGTATTACAAGCAGCTCGGTCGAAAAAGACAAATGAAGCGCCTGGTAAAGCCGCATCGACTTCAAACAAAGGGGTTAGGGCGTGGAAACCACCCCTCTCCTGATACTTGGAGCCAGCCGTATATACTGGCACGGATCCAAGGTGACACGAAGTGTGCTCCCAAAAGGTCGAACGCAATAATCCCGGCACTGTGGCAGCTTTTGGAGTAGAGACGTGGCGACACATAGTGAAAGATGGTACCCTTCGTGGAGGATGGCGTTCTGGGGTGAACCTGAAAAGCTATAGGCCCGAATGCTACACCAAGCTCTTAAAGGAGTTTCCTAGCCCTAAACCTAAAGGGCTTAAGGTATGACTGACGTCCCTTGGCGGCATATGCACTGTGGCATCCAAATTGTAGTATAGGTAGGCCCAGCGAGGAACCCCATAAATGGGCGCCGGTGGATCTATGAAATCCTGAAATTGGGTACACGCAAAAATTAATGAAATAACATGACACGTAATAAAGAGTGAACCAATGTAAAATAGAGAGAAATATTATATCTCAATTGTATATTTACTAACAAAAGTATGAGTCGAGCAAAGCGGACAGCCAGAGCTCCCACGCAGTCACACGAACATATACACGCTAGGAAACAGCTACTAGACGAAAACGATCTCTATAATAGATAACAACGACAAGCTGAACAAATACAGGGTGGTATGTGCTTACAATTTTCGAGGAACTGTGAAATGCTAAACGGACCTTTTGATACAGGAGGTAGGCACAACTTAGAAAAATATGTAGTTTCATTAGATGCACATACCTCTTGAAACTCCACTCAAGGGTCAACAAAGGAACTGAGGAAGAAATTTATGATCTTTAGCGCCGCCGCGCGCCTAGGTCAAGTGAAAAGAGGTCACGCCCTTGGAAACGAGAGGCCTATATATACATATATATTAAACACACAGAGAGAAAGAGGGAGAGTAAGATAGAAAGAGAATCAGATAACTCGTCTGTCAATATAGCTTACTTGCTGTTTTGTTATTATTAGCGTCACAAATCCGTTCCCTCATCCTAAACTCCTGCCTCCTTAGACTCAGCGCTCTAACATTAACAGAAAACTTACACACAGCCATGTAAGAATCAAACTGTTCCGCTTGCTCCCATTTTAGGTAGGTCCAAGCTAAGAATAAAGCCTACTTAACGCCGCTTTCCTTTCCAGTCCTTTTCCTTCAACCCGTGATTACCAAGGTACCTTCTGGAACGTAGCAATACCATATACGGCAGCCCGGAGGTGATAGCGTTGATGTTCAAGGCAAAGAGTGCGACACTCCCCTGCAGAACGCCCTCTAACTGTTTCGTTGGTCTAGAGAGATTTTTTTTTTTAAAGAGCTCATCTGGCAACTGCCTACTTCGGCATTAGTCGCCGTATTAAAAACTGTCTAGTACTAGGCTATTTTAAAATCTAATGCAATAACACACACACAAAAACAATAAACAACCCAAACAACACCAAAAATTTAAAAAAGGGAAAAGGAACGAGTAGTAAGCAAGCTTCTGCGTCGGGGGGAGGTCTCCCCGGCGCAGGAGCGTGCAACCTATAAAGGAAAAAAACAAAGAAACCAAAACAAACTGGTTAAATAATAGGGAGAAGGCCGGCCTCCCCAACAAAGTCAACAAGTCCACCAGTCATGGTGCACGAACTCGACCCGAGTACAAGGGACAGGCGGTAGCGACCCCGCACATCCCGGTAACGGGACAGGTAACATGCGCGAAGATCACTCAGACAGGAACATTCGACAAGAATGTGCCGAACAGTCTGGGGGACGACGGAGTCGTCACAATAGGGCGCAGGCGAGCTCTCCATAAAATAGCGATGCGTCACACGAGTGTGTCCGATTCGGAGACGACAGAAAGCGACCTGAAACCGTTGTGGCATTGGGAGATAGGTCCATGGGAACAGCCGCGGCGCAATGGCACGCAAATTTAAGTTCCCTTCGACCGTCTCCCATATTCTATGCCAAGCAGTCCGAAGAGTTGCCAGTATTCCTGCCATGTAGTTGGTGTGAGGAAGAGCGAAACGCTGGTCCGGTCGCAGAGTCCTCGCGGACTCTTTGGACCGCTCATTCCCCGAAATTCATACATATCCAGGAACCCAGCAGAAGATAATCTCGACAACCGCCCGGCTTACCAAAACCGTGGCGTCAAGGATATCGCGAACCGGGGGATGCGGAGATACCAATGCCCCGAGAGCACTCAGGGCGCTTTGTGAGTCGCTATAGATCACAGTCCGGACTCCAAACCGGGCACGTCGCGTAATCTCCCGTACCGAGTGGTATATTGCCACCAGCTCGGCCGTGAAGACAGACGCAGCGCCTGGTAGAGCCCCGCTGACTTCAAACAAAGGGGATACGGCGTGTTGGCCGACCCCCTCTTCGGACTTGGAGCCATCCGTATACACTGGCACGGTTCCAGCGTGACACGAGGTGTGCTCCAAAAAGGTCGAACCCAATACTCCCGGCGTAGTACAAGCTTTGGGAGGAGATGCGTGCCGACAAATAGCCAAATGTGGTACCCTCCAGGGTGGCGGACTGGGCAGAGCCAGGGGCGCCATCGGAAGGAGAGCTATACCTATCTTTCGAAGGAGTTTCCGGTCCCTAAACCCAAATGGCTTAGGGTATGAAAAGTGTCTCTCGGCGGCATAGGCACCGTGGATATCAGCTGCGGATGCAGTGAGACCTATTGGCGACTGAGGGAGGCGCCGGGCTCGCACGTACAGGCGAGTGATGCACTTTACGCGGCGCAGAGCAAGGGGGATCTCCCCAACATAGACCAACAGGCTCTCAATGGGGAAAGTGCGGAAGGACCGGTCGCAAGGCGAAGGACGGTGAGGTGGATCGAGTCCACCTTCCACAATAAACGCTCGGCTGCGGATGCATAAAACTCGCCTCCGTAGTCGAGTTCGAACGAACAAAGGATTGATAAAAAAGTAGGGCAGTAACCCTATCAGCGCCCCAAACGCTGAACGTCACGGAACGGAGAATATCCATGGAGCGGCGATTCAACCACTTCTAGGCACACCCCATTAAGAAACAAACCTGAGTCGGGGTGGAGCCGTGGATGGCGGCAGAAGTGCACCACCTTAGTCTTGGCCAAAGAAAACCGAAACCTGTGCGCTTCAGCATAGAGAGAGACGCGGTTCAATGCCTGTTGGAGTCGACGCTCGCGAGTTGGCATCTGGACCGCGCCAAAAGAGATCGAAAGGTCGTCCACGTAGAGCATAGCAAGAAAATCTTCCGGCAGCACCGAGGTGATGCCGTTGATGCTCAGGGCAAAGAGTGTGACACTGAGGACACTTCCCTGCGGGACACCCTCTTCCTGCTCCATTGGGCCGGAGAGGGCTCCCCCCACCCGTACGCGGAATCGACGATCTCGCAAAAATTCAGATATAAACATTAGGAGGCGTCCCCTCGCCCCCATGATACCCTATCGCCATGCGGTATCATAGGCCTTCAACAGATCGAAAAATAACGTGGCGTAGTGCTGTCTACGAAGGAAGGCCTCGCAGACGGCATTTTCTATTCGGAGCAGAGCATCTGAAGTGGAGTCGAACTTGCAGAAGCCGCACTATGCGGAAGACAGATGGCCTCCGCTGTCCAGGAAAAAGGCTAATCTAACATTTACCAATTTCTCCATCAACTTGCACACACAAGAGGTTAGAGAAATTGGGCGGAAACCGTTCGGAGTAGAGTGATCTCTTCCCGGTTTGCGAAAGGCGAGCACAGTAGCGATTCGCCAGGAGTCTGGGAGAAGACCCTCAACCCAGATCCTGTTGAACAAATCTAAGAGAAAGGCCATGCCTCACTCACCCAGGTGTCGAAGCATGGCGTACGGGACATCGTCCTGACCATAGGCGGTGTCCGCGCACGAAGCGAGAGCGGAGCGCAACTCACTCACATGAAACTTGTCGTTGAAGGGTTCTCCGCCTCTGGAGGTAAAGTCCAGCCAGGGGCCTTCCGCGACATCACGACGTGCATTGAATGCTGGCGGAGCAGCATCCCGGCTAGAGAATGCGGAAAAAGCGGTCACTAAGGATTCCACCACGGAAGCGGGGTCCGAGATTGCGGTCCCATTCTCCTGGAGAACGGGAGGGGGGTCATGCGAGAACTTGCCCCGAATCCTTTTGACTCGCTTCCACACCTCAGCTAAAGAGGTCTTCCCGTTAAGTGAAGACACGTATGCCCACCAAGAAGAGCGGACGGTGTGCTTCCAAATATACCGGAACCTATCCCTAGCCCAACGAAATTCAGCGACAGTGAAATCGTTCGAGCGGCGATTATAGCGCATGTAGGCATACGCTTCTGTTTGAGGGCCGTCTCACACTCGGCCGACCACCATGGGAGTGGTCGGCGTGCAAAACAGCCAGACGTCCTAGGAATAGTAGTCAGGCCCACGGCGATGAGGTTGCCGGAGAAGAACTCAACGGCCTCATCTACCGACCTAAACTCCTCGACTGAGATAGAGAATTCAGTTATTTCCTGAAATGCAGGCCACCGCGCCCACGCTAAGCACCACCGAGGTGGGCTCTCAGGCGGCAGTTGCCCTGAAAATGATATTTGAATGGGAAAGTGATCACTACCATGGAGGTCATCGACCACCCCCCAACCAAAATCAGGCTGTGCATCCGAGGAGCACAAAGATAGGTCAAGGCAAGAAAATGAAGCGGTTCTCGGACAGTGATGCGTAAACTCATCCACGTTTAGGACACCCATCTCAAGCTCTTCGATTAGATCGGCAAGGATTTGTCCCATGGGATTTATGGAGTAATCTCCCCAGAGAGGATGCCTGCCAATCAGATCTCCAAGCAAGAGATAGGGCCTCGGCAACCGTGCCACAACGCGGCGGAAGTCCCCCGCGTCGAAGTCAGCTGACGGTGGAATGTACGCAGAAATCAGAGTATACCTCCTATCCAGGTGCAGCTGCACATCCACTGCCTGAAAGGAGGTATCTAAAGAGAAAGGAAAACGGAGACATCATGCCAGGTGTAAACCGCGCATCCCCCAGCCCGGCCATCCCGCGGTGGTGGGGTCGCGAGACCCTTATACCCCGGGAGGGCGGGCAGGCGGCACGCGCATAGCATGGTCTCCTGCAAATAGATAGCTAACAGGGAACAGGACGAGACGAGCCTCCGCAGCTCCTCCCAGTTGGCCCGGAGTCCACGGCAATTCCATTGAAGGAATATGCCCTCTAGGCCTAGCTCGGAGGAGACGCGGGGGCCCTCCTCGAATTGAAGACCCTCACTGGAATGGCCGTACGTTTCCCGGGGGCAGAACCCCAGGCGCTGTTGGCCGGACAAAGCGCTGTCGCCTTCGAGGACTTATTGGGGGAGGTTGGGCTCGCCATGCGAGTCTTTTCCTGCCTCCGCCTCGAAACCTTAGGCGGGCGTTGTGGCTTCGGAGGCGGGGGGACCTCTTTTCGAGGAACCACCGTCTTCGAGCCACTCGCTCCACCTCGGGGCGTGGGCGAAGGAGCCGAAGTTTCTTTGTTGCTGTCCTCCTTTCGGGGAACAGCTTTAGGAACCCCGGAAGATGGCCTAGCGACCATCTTCAGGGGTGTTGCATCCTGTGAGTCTAACGACTCGGTGGAAGCGCGTGGCCGTTTCGCATTATGGGAAACGGTCACGCTGGGGAAAGAGGGGGGTCCTGGTTTTAGCCGGGGCTGGGTATGAACCCTCTTTGCCGCCAGCTTTACCAGGGGAGCGCCCGGGTTGAGTAGAGGCCGCAGAAGGGCTCCGAATGGACTCGGAAACAACCGTGCTCGTTGGCCTGGATGGGCCAGGAGCAGAGGGTGCCTTTCTAACTATTGAGGCATATGACGTCACAGGCAGAGCCGGGCGCGCCAGGACCAAGTCCTTAGCCTCGCGGAATGAGAGTCAATCTTGGGCCTGAACGGCCAGGATTTCTTTCTCAAGGAGATATGCACCACATTGCTTCGAAGAAGCAGGGTGCGGCTCTCCGCAATTGACACACTTGGCCACACACGATTTAGACTTATCGTGTGCGACCTTGGAGCAATTTACACAGACTTCGGGTGACCCCGACTTTGCACGTCTACATGAGCGATTCGTATGGCCGAAGCGGTGACAGTAATAGCACCGCCGCGGCAGTGGCACGAATGCCTTCTTCACGCGGTAGCGGTACCAACCGGCACGCACTGACTCAGGAAGCTTGTCACATCGAACGTGATGAAGAGTGTAGGGGTGGGTCTCGAGGCCCCTCCCTGTTTTCTCATCACACGTTCGACCTTGACCGCCCCCATGGTCGGCCAGCTCTAGGGTGATGTCCTCAATGGAGTAGTCAACGAGTTCTCTCGCATAAACTACTCCTTTCACAAAGTTCATGGTAGAGTGCAGCGTCACACTCACCGGGGTGCCATGAAGTGTCCGAAGAGCACTTATCTTGGCCGCCTCTGCGGGATTCGCCAGAAGGCTCCCGTCCAAGAAACGGGTCACCTTCGGCTCTCTACCAATTGCACTAGCTAATCCTCTCCTCTGATGGATCCTGTTGCCCTTGGACAACATGGTGCCATCAGTGGAGCGAATAACGAGGAAGCGTTTGAAGCCAGCGGGCTCGAAAACGCCAGGTAACCTCTGAATGAGGGGCCCCGATGTCATCGAGACTCCGCCCGGTGCACTCTTGATACTAGTCTTAGTCAGGGGCTCCGCAACCGGGGGGGGGGGCAGAGGGGCCGGATGTGCCGATCTTGGCTTGGTCGCTTGCCAGAGTGGCAGCAGACCCATCCGTCCCCGCAGCCCCCGCGGATGGAGAGGAGCCCCGAGACTTTTTTGGAGAGGAGGGCGGGGAATGAACCCGCTTCTCACCCCCACCGGTAGAAGCCCCTAGGCCAGATGTACCGGCCTCAGCCAGATCCTTCTCCGAAATGGAGAAGGTCCTGGTGGTCGCAGGGGCATCATCCGGAGGAGATCCCTCCCCTCCTTGTACTGCCTCAGAATCCCCAGCCGTTTGAGGAGGACCTTGCATAGGGGCGGATTCGGGTTCGGTGCTTGGCGCCGAGCCTGGATTCTCCCCCCCATGGAAGGCCCTACCGTCTGAGGCTGGTTTTCCTCAAGGACCATGTCTATCACAGGAGGGGCCTCCAGTTGGCCATCCCCTCTCAGGCATCGCAGGTCCCCTTGGCAGCGTCATGAGTCTTTTGTGGGGAGGCACAGGCCTTGACCCGGCAAGGTTTAATATTCTTGTCAGCAGGTCTTTTGAGGGAAGCGACCGAAGGGGCCTGGCTTCCCTCTCCCCCCTAAAGGGGTTTGCCCTACCGAGCCGCTTCGATGGGGAGCGGCTGGCTAAGGGCTGCCTGCTGGCTTTCTTGGCAGTCCCCTTGGAAAGAAAAGAGGGGACTGCCGCTGGAAAAAGGTAGGTGCCCGAAAGCTCCTCCAGAAAAGGGGGTGAGGGGGAGTCCCCTGCACCCGTAGGCGAAGGAGAGGAGTAAGCCTCCTCTCCGGTTAGAGAAATATGGAGGGTCCCCTGCGCAAGCACAGGGAAAGTTGGGGGTTGTTTTTTTTTTATCTTCATCATTGGGCATGGTGACCCTCTTTTTTACACGGGACGCAATAGCTCATCACCTCTTGCAGTTGCCCGCACTGCAAGAGGTGCTTACAGGCCTGGCAGAGTCAGGCGCCGCCATTTGGGACCACCCCTCCCGCCTGGTGGCCTGGCAGTCCATCGGCATGGCGGCTCCACCTTAGACACGGCGTAAAGAAAATAGATTTTGAAAACGAGAGGAAAAGGGATGTGAGGAAGGTATGGGTGGGGGTGAAGCAGGTTGTTAAAAACCAACCACCCCAGGCCGGAGCTCAGGGGTTAGGGAACATTGTCCCCTCCCCCTTCAGCCCCGATCCAGGACGGTTGGCCGAGAAGAAGGTCAGCATCTACCCTGTGAAATTAGAGGCTGACCACAGAAAGTTGTGGGAGAGGTTGTATGAAAAGAGAGGAAACAAGTGTTTGGAAGTAAGGAAGAGAGGCTAAGCTGGGGCCGGACGGGGTGCTGAGTCCCGTCAGCACGGCGGCCAGGATGGCAAATCGCCGCGCCCCTTACGGGGGCCGACCAGAGAAAGTTGTGGGAGAGGTTGTATGAAAAGCCACCAAGTAGGGGAGAAATACAGGCTGTCTGAAAGAAGGAGAAGATGCTAAGCTTGGGTCGGACTGGGCTGGAGAGAAAACCCCCTCCCTACCCGTACTCGGAATCGACGATCCCAGCCCAGGTATCACCGATCTCAATAAAGCATTCTTTACTCTTTTTGTTTGGCTGGCGAGCCGAGCTCCATCTGGGAAGAGAGAGAGAGAGACTGACAGGCCTAATATACACACTTGGAAGACAGTAGGAGGCCCCGCCAACCCAACGCCCTCTGAGTGAGTTGGCATCATCGAACCACTCCCACCGGGAGCGCTCAATTCTGGGCCGCCTGCCTGCTTTCGTTACAATCCCCTGTGATAGCAAATGGAGACCGCCGCAATTTAAGAGATGGAGGCCTCCAAGGCAGTGCCGGATAAAGACCCTACTGGCCCTACGGCACACTTTGAAAAGTCACCTGAAAATAACATACAAAATATTCACTCACATCCCCAATAACACCACTTGCTTTCACATTTGAACGTTTATTTGTATGTATTTAAAAACAAATACTTTATTCAATGAAGTAATACAATATTACAATTCTACTTCTATAATAGCGTATGCAGTCGTGGTGCAATGATCATCCTTAAATGTTGGGCATCTTGTATTGTATCGCATTATATGTTATATGATACTTATATTACATCACAACTTTGCTACTGCAAATTCATCAATTAGTTTTTAGGTGTCAATTTTACGCAGTAAATCACTTTCAATGGACTGAAGTGCTAGCTAGCATTCAAAGTCGTTGCTGGTCCATCGTCGATCGTTTCATAAGAAATAACTATTCACATAAAATACAATAATATGTAGCTATAAATATCTCTAATAGTATAAGACTAAAGACTCATTCTAATGTTCATTATGCTTCATTATTCCTACATCTAGATAATCAACGAACTTCGTCGAATTCCTCCTCCCTTGCCATATCATCTATACATTTATTCTAAGAGCCTGCTCACCTTATCGGGCCTTTCAACTTAGGCAGGCTTGAGTAAGATTCGTGAGTTTCTATAATTTGAATATAATTAATTAATTCCTGAAATGAAAAGAAACGAGAAGGAAGGGCATAGAAAATGCAATTTTCTTACAACATATAAGGTAGCTAGAAGCATTAGTAATCAACAGGAACACTAACACTAAGCTTCAACATGATCTAGAGAAGATTAATTAAATAATATTGATTTAATATGATTAGGCCTATTATTCCTAAAAATAATTCTTGTACATAGATTTTGAATACCTTTTGTAAATAGATTTAATATATTTTGTACAGTGTATTTTGACACCTAAAGAGGCCTTGCATGGATATTCTTTTTATGTAAATAAATGTTTTAAACGATTAAGACGTTCTTTACCATTCGGATTTATTTTTTGTAAAAAAGTAAAATGATATATATTTTTTACTAAATTTTTGGTGGCCTGGATTTTTGGCTGTCCTACTCTAAAGAAGGAGTGAGAGGAAAGCCACTACACCCCTAGATAAAGGAGAGAGGTAGGTTTGATGGGCCCCTGAGAAAGAACAGGGAAAACCACCTCCTTTGCTGAGGTGGAGGTGACCGAAGGCGTTTCCAAAGATGACAATGGGGAAGCCTCTTTGCCTCATTCAAATGGTGAGAGATAATTTTTTTTTTAATTCACCAATCTCGCGATTGCCTTCAAGGGCAGTGGTCGCCGTAATCAAAATTTTAGCCTAGTGCTAGGCTACTCTAAAATTCCTTAAGCAAACCAAAAAAGCAAAAACTAACCAACAAAAAAACAAAGACAAAACAAGAGGAAAGCACGCTCCTGCCCGTCTCAGTCTTGCTTTTGGGCAAGTCTTTGCAGTTTTGAATGCTTTTAAGATTGGCTTTTTGTTCTTTCTTTTGTTTTTTTTTATTTTTAATTTGACCAGCCGTAAAATAAGCTAAGGCGGAATAATAATAATTTTGGCTGCTATGCACTTGAGAGGCATTCGAGGGATGAGCGAATTTAGTAGAAAAACAAATTATATCTCTGAATGACACATGAGCCCTTATTTTCAAGGAATCCGGGTAAAGCTACCATAAGGCTCTATCATTAGCGACACAATTGACAAGGTCCCCTTCCCTACTTCACACCTCTTAATTTAAAGGCAACATAGAAACGACTTACGAAATTAATATTCCCGACATGGATCCTCGCTTGTGTCGGATCGGTTGTATATACATTTGGTCGTCTGAGAATCTTGAGTTGTTTAAATCTCTCCGCATCCACGAGAATTAATTCTTGGTATTTCTGAGCAATAGATTCTAGCAAATCTTCTTTACCCAGGTTGCGGATGCCAAGGCGAATAGTGTAATTTGGATGTCCACTGGAAAATAGAAATAAATAAAATAAAAAATTCGAAATATATATATATATATATATATATATATATATATATATATATATATATATATATATATATATATATATATATATATATATATATTATATATATATATAATATATATATATAAATATATATAATATATATATATAAATATATATAATATATATATATAAATATATATAATATATATATATATATATATATATATATATATATATATATATATATATATATATATATATATATATATATATATATATATATATATATATATATATATATATATATATATATATATATATATATATATATATATATATATATATATATATATATATATATTATATTATATTATATATATATATATATATATATATATATATATATATATATATATATATATATATATATATATATTATATATATAATATATATATATATATAATATATATATATATATAATATATATAATATATAATATATATATATATATATATATATATATATATATATATATATATATATATATATATATATATATATATATATATATATATAAAATTTAAAACAATCAACCCCTCTCTTCCCTACATGTACGGGTTACCGAAAACCCATAAAGAAGGTATCCCATTATGTACACCCAATCATCTCTTGTATTGGCTCCCATAGTTATAAGCTATCCAAATGGCTGGCTGTAATCTTATAAAATGCGGTGGGTAAAATCTCTCACTCACTTATTATCCAGTCATCGGACCTTATTTCCAAAGTAAATAGTCTGTTTACAAAATTCCCGGTCGAGGAAGCGCTTGACGTGTTATCGAAATTTCTTCCCAATTTAGATATTAACCTTCCTTTACCGATCCCTAAAATTATTAAACTAGTACGCTTATGTGTAAGGAATAATGTATTTTCAACTGGAGATAATCTTTTTGTCCAAAAATATGGCCTAAGTATGGGTAACCCCCATTCCCCCATCCTATGCAATAAATTTATCGAAAACTATAAAATGACCCTCCTTCCTAGGATCCATTCCCAACCTCGTATCTGGTTCCGATATGTAGACATCCTGTCGGCATGGCCCATAGACAATAACAATTTCAATGAATTTTTCAACAACCTGAATTGGTTACACTCATCGATAAAATTCAAAATAGAATGGGAACAGAACAATTCTCTACCTTTTCTAGACGTAAATATCCACCGTTTAAATAATCATATCCAGTGTTCAGTCTATTGAAAGCCTACAAATTCAAATGCGTACACACATTTTTTTCTCATTACATAACAAATCCGTTAAGATGAAATTGAACTAAAATACCCAATTCACCTTATAAATAGATGCCATTCGTAAGCACGAAAAGACTTCTATGCCATCTCCACACCACGAAGGGACGAATTAAAAAAAAGTATGTTTTCCATATGCTCCAGCCTTGGCCCCCCTAAAATCATATGCGAACGGAAATAACATAAATATTAAATCAAATATTCTAATACCATTCGAAAATCCTTGACTAGACTGCGTCCAATCAATCTCGATGATGGAGTATACAGTATACCATGCTATAATTGCAAATTAACATACATCGGAGAGTCGGGCCATTTTAATAAGAGGATGAAAGAACATTTTGTTTAGTTTAAAGGAAATCAAGGTGGCAGCTGCCCAATCCTAATGGATTCTTAATGGCAGCACTGTTAAAATGGGGTCGCCAGAAAAAAAAGTCAGAAGAGGCGTGGAGACACTCAATAAAAATGGAAAAAGCAAAGGATTAGAAGAAAACAGTACAAAACACAGAGACGCACACTTAAATTAAGGGGACACAGCACGCATTCTAAAACCAAGGGCGGCTGGGGCAATAAACAAATGACATGCAGCAGCCGCAGGGAAGGGCACATGATAAAAGATAAAACAATAAACCTAAACACAAAAATGAAAAGAATATATAAAAGGGATAAAACGCCACTTCGTGATAGAAATGTAAGGAGGGAGGACGACCGAAGGGAGTCCTCTATTAAAATAAAGCGAAGTCGAGCAGGGAAGGCAAAGCAAGAAAGGGGAGGGAAGCAAGAATTTCGAAGAGAAGCAAGGCGGGGACAAACTACTAAAATGTAAGCCACAGGCAGCTCGCCACCGCAAAAAGGACAACCAGGAAAAACTCGGTCTCCGGCCCGAAACTAAATAGCCTTGGGTGAGTCGTGTGTGCCCAATTCGCAACCGACAAAGAGCAACCTCCCAAGACTGGAGTCGCTGAGTGCTAGAGGTCCAGGAACGAATAGATCGTTTAATAAGGGAGAACTTACGAGATGGGAACGAATCCCACTCTCTCTGCCACAAACAAAAGAAATACGCCCTGATTACGGAGTAGGAATTCCTAAAGGGCAGAGGGGCTGCATCCGGCACCTCGAGGGCGGCCGAGCGGGACAGCCAATCAGCCGCCTCGTTGCCCGGGAATCCATAATGAACCGAAGCCCAACAGAACGCCACCCTGTAACGAGAGGCATTTCTAACCAGCTAGGAGCGAATCCGTAAAACCAAAGAGTGTGTGGACGTAAAAAAACGAACCGCCTCCAAAGCAGGTTGGAAATCGCTAAAAACAATAAAATCTGAAGAATTGAGGGATAAAATCAAATTAAAAGCTAAAAGAATGGCCGTCAACTCTGCGGTAAAAACGGATGCTACAGGAGGAAGGGAGAACCGAAGAGACTCCGAGGATAATACCGCAGCTGCCCCAGCACCGAGGTCCGACTTCGAGCCATCAGTATAGATGGGACGCTGGCGAGCATGAGAACACGCATGTTCAAGAAACAGGCACTTTAATAAACGAGGATGAGTAGACCCTTTCTCGAAATGCTAAAAAGCAGTACAGACCTCAGGAGGGCGAACGCTCAAACACGGAGCCGGCGGGAATGGGAGGGCCAACACCCAGGGAGGCCAGATGGTTCTAACTTGGAACACCAGAGGTTGGGGTAGAGATGGCCGCCGATCAAAAGATGCCGAAGAGGACGGTGAAAAAGGCACTCATGGACTGGTAATGAAGGGTATTGTTGAACACAAAACAGGAATCGTAGGCACACTTTCAGTCGGTGGTATCGCAAGGTATGCACGCCACCCTCAACAGATAGACTAGGGATAGGAGAGGTGCGAAAGGCTCCACTACTAAGACGGTCCCCAAGTGAACGAAGAGAGTTAAGTATCTTCAAGGCTGAATGAGATGATAAAGAACATTTAGCTATCAGAAGGTGTACGAACTCTTCAAGTCTCTTTACGCCCATAGAATTGATTTTAACCATGCAAAACCATTTATAAATCAAACAATTATATTGAGAGGAGAATTGCGGAATCCATCATCATCAACAAAGTTGATAATTTCAATTTATCTGAAGGGCAATACAAATTTAACAAATATATATCGAATAAAGTCGCCACTCGTATTCATAAACCCCCGGATGCAATGGGTCTCGGAGATTAGAAACTCTCCAGATTGTTTCCGGGGCCATTAAATTTGTTTAGCTTGTCATTCGCGCCAGATTGAGTCGAGTTTTTCCCAGATTGTTTCCCTTTGTTTAGGATGTTTTACCTTATATATACTGTGTTCCTTGCCTAGTTTTTCATTATTAGTTAAAAATGGCATCTTACCGAAACTAGTCCGATAGTTATAAATAAAATCTTGATTCAGATATTGTGGTTTACCATTATCTTTCATATATATATATATAGATATATATATATATATATATATATATATATATATATATCTATATCTATATATATATATATATCTATATCTATATATATATATATATCTATATCTATATATATCTATATCTATATATATCTATATCTATATATCTATATCTATATATATATATATATATATCTATATATATATATATATATATATATATATATATATATATATATATATATATATATATATATATATATATAAAAGAACTCAATGGCGAGTTATGGTACATGATAGTGAAACCACTGTATACGAGCCAAAAGTATACAGTTACGAGACTAGTTTCAGTATGTAGTTTATCATACCCTCTTCAGTCGTAAACTGAGAAGGCAGTTGTTACAAAAGTCTATAAATAGCGTACAGATCAGAAAAAAAAACACAAAACGGAGGAAAAAGGTTATTAATCAGGTGGTGTAAGTCTAAGATCGTTGACTAAACTGTTTACGATGAGGTTGCGAGAATGGGGGCTGCATTTCAATTGCCCATCTAACAAATTAAAATTAGGAATTTCTCCTATTAAGATAGATTCTACTATTTTTCTTTTACGGAAATCTCTACAATTATATATGATTTGTGCCTATGAATAGAGAAATTGGTATCACAACACTAAGGAAGTTAACTATTGAAAGCTTAAGAAAATTGGATATAAAGGGTCTTTCAACAAGGACGCTCGAGCTGTCAGGCGATAGTGGCTATGTTGTTAAAGCGACATCTGGCAAGCTTACTGTGAACCGTTGAGTAGTACTTGGCAAGTCACGATGGAAGGCTATAGCGTTGAACAGCATGTGAAAATCATCAAAATCAGTGCATGAATGGATTTGTGAACAAGCAAAATTGTCGGATTTGGGACGAAAACAATCCACATGAGATACACCAGCACCAATTGCATCCCAACGAAGTCACCGTTTGGTGCAGATTTTCGTCTAACGGAATCATCGGTCCGTATTTTTTGAGAAGGAAGATGGGATTGCCATAACCGTCATATCGATGATAGGCAATTTCTTGTGGCCTCAACTGGATATGCCTGATATGGATACTGACGATATGTGGTTCCAATAGGACGGCGCTAGGGTGCCACACTGCGCACGCCACGAGACATTTTGCACCAGCGATTTCAGGGCAGGGTCATCTCGCGGGGCGGCAACGTCAACTGGCCACCGAGATCCTGCGATTTAACGCCATTAGAATACTTTCTTTGGAGTTACATTAAATCGCAGGTCTATGCGAATAATCCGCAAGATTTATGCGACAGTCATCGAAAATTGGGCTTCCCAAATACGTTCCACCAAGCGAAGCGGCGGCGGACATTTGAACGACGCCATATTCCACACTTAATGCTATAAAATGTACTTTCAAATTTAAAATAAATATAGTGTATATATCATACAGAACTTGTTTTATTTACATTTAAAAAACGAGCGACCTTATTGAAAGACCGTATAGAAACGGAGAAAATTGGAAAAATATTTTTAACCATTATATGAAAATTATTAAAGGAGTTGGATTCGATACCCGTCCTCAAGTACTCATCGCATTTATGACCACGACACTCATCGACTGAGCTAACATCCAATTCCTGTCCACAAGGAGAGTCGCGGTACAGTGGCCAGCAACTTATGTTCGCCTCGGTTATCTCCCATCCTCTTTCTCGGGGAGCGAGAGCGCTGACTTGATTGCTTCAATGGAGTCAGTCTTGGTAAGATTGAAACGCTGGTCCGGTCACCCAGTCATCGCCGACTCTTTAGCGGCTTCATTTTCTGCAATACCTACATGAGCAGAAACCCTGCAGAAGACGATCTCGAAATCAATCCCGTTCGTAGCTGCCATGCCGTAAGATACTACGATTCAGGTCTAGCGATTTCAATGTCTCGACATTGAATCGCTATAAATCACACTTCGGTCTGCATACTGGGCACGTGGCGTAATATCCAGTACAGATCGGTGTATTGCAACCAGCTAGCTAAGAAGACAGAATCAGTGACCTTTAGAACTCCGCCGACTTCACACAAGGATTTGGGCAATCTTTGTACACTGACACGGGTCCAGCGTGACATGACGTTTGCTCCAATAGGCTCGAAAATAAAATTCCCAACTTTGGGAGCAGAGACATGGCCACAAATGGTCAAACACAGGTACCCTTCACATGCTAGCATCTTGGGCAGAAGACACCTCCGGTCCGAGGTACCTTAAGCAGAATGGCTTATGGTACTCTTGGCGTTTCTTAGTGCCATATTCCGGAATCGTCAAGAATGTCTGAGGAAGCATCGAGACGTTGGCACCTCAGGGCCTGGCAAGGCCTGTTCAAAATTGAACCTATTCTTAGTTTTCATAGGTTTATGTACATTTTCCCATGCCTTTTGACCTAGGATGTTGGAAATCATTGCCGCATGAAGCTTTAAAATTTTGCATCGAAATTAGCCAATTGTTTTATAGCACCTAGCTGGCCGTAATCAATTTTTAGCCTAATACTAGGCTACATCAAAAACACGAAAAAAACGAAAGCAAGAAAGCACGCCCCAGCGTCTGAAGGGCGAGCCCGAAATCGGTCTTAAAACACTCAGTTCCAGAGTCCCTTGAATTATGTTTTGCACTATACCTTTTTATCTTAAGATAGAGCAACAAATTCAAGTCTTCCAATTCTCTTTCTAATTTATACAATTATTGGTACATACAAAGATTCCAGAAACATCATAAAATTCGATTTTTCATCCTTAAGGAAGACATGGACGAGAGGCTCTACGACAGCTCTCTAGAAGCACGAAAATCTGGTATTGTTGTTACCTGATAAGGGCACTCAAAAGGGCTCTATTCTTGACCCATACCAACGCCATCACCCAACTTGAGCAAGGGTCTGGCAGGATGTTTTGGAATGAGCCGATCTACGAGGATGAGAAAACTGGAGCAGTTGGAATTTAGAGAGGGAACAGCTTACAATGGCTCAAAGAAATCCTCGAGTAATGAAAGGCAGAGAGTAAGTTCGAAAAATATGTTAGCGTTATTCTTGTTCTGGATAGCCCTCGACTACAAAGGAAACGAAGGAAAAAAAGATTTTCGGACTTTTCATGAATCACCTCCCCAGTGTTGAGAGAAAAGATTTGTGTAACTGCAGACACACAGCCGCACCGCCCACAGGTTGCCTACTGGCCAGACGATCCTAAAATACAACGGCCAGCGAGAGTCATCTCGGACAGGTGCCCTTTACTTAGACTTACTCGTAGTCGACAAGAGTAAGGCCAGGATCGAAAGATCAATTTCCTTGAGACCAACCGACAGACTCAGGAGGAGGAGTCCCGAGAATTTTAGTTGGCCTGGGAACCAACATGGGCAATTAAGCCTTCCTGTCATAAGCACCCTAGGATATTCAAGGGGTGATATCTTATTAGGAAGCAAATGTGATTTATAGTGGTTGAAAAGCTCTCTTCTAGCAAGACAAGAGGTAGCTAGGTAGGTTATTAACACTAGATAGAGGAGAAAATGGATGAAAAGGCAGTTGGAGATGTTAAAGAAGGGCGAGTGAGGACCAATTTGCTGCAATGAGAACAGTTACTATCTAAGCCCTCATTATTGGCATTGGAGTCGAGAGGGTACACAACAGAAGCATGCTTCACATGACACTCCGTTGCTGATGGTAGAGGTATTTTCCGAATTGGAATCAAGGTCTATCAAATGGATGTCGTGTTACGAGTGTCTTATCTCTAAAAATTAAAATTTTATAGGGAGGCAACCCTCAACAACTATCTTTATACCTATAGATATACTGAAAACGCTCGGCTTACAAAGTGGCAGAGTGGGAACTTGGCTTCTCCTGGGATATGATTCCGAGTGGGAGGTTGGCGAGAGTGAAAGATTCATTAAAGAGGCAGTAGTGTGCATGATTATAAATATATTTGATAAACTTAAAATATTCGATTGTCTCATTCGAATTAACACGTAATATGTCTCGTCAAATTGCGTGTGCCAAACTTTCGCGCGTGACAAATCTACCTTCCTCCTTCGTTCGTACACGACATTGTAAATTCCATTCCTAAAATCCACTCGATTAGTTGATGCTTTTCTTGAATAAAGTGTTCTTTCGATCTTGTTGACCATACCTACGAGTATGTTATATATATTTTTAGTCTCCCCATTCTTCCTTATTCCTTTAAGTAACTGGATCGAAACACAGTTATATCTTGGCAATCTATGTAAGCATTGCATAATAAATATATTTGTATCATTTTTTAGAAGATTTTACGCTATTTTTAATGGTTCAGCCAATGCAAGTAGGTTTCCCGATCATAACCGAAAAAAAGAGGAACAACGTAAGAGAGATACCATAAAAGAGTACTTTGGTCAGCTCAATCGCTCGATATAGAATCCATTGAAGGCAAAGTACCTCGAAAGAGAGGCAATATATTCAATCCCAATTTTTTTTCACAAATAAAAATACGCTTTGGTCAAGTGCCAGGGAGTAAGACCTTAAAAAAACCCACTACGAATTGAGGTAACCGGAAAAAATTCTAACTCTATTATGTGAAAAACGTTCTCCGTCGCTTCGTCTCGTGGAGGAAAGTTGTAAATTGGTTTGGCGAAAGTGTTGTCGAGGTAGAGAATGTCAATTCCACCTCTTTCGATTGCCGAAGAAAGAACCGGATGATTGAAGAGTTCAGGGTAGAAGCGCATATCGCCACAGTAGAGGACATATCCAAATTTTCCTGAAAAAGAAAACACGTTAAGATGGAATGGACGATTAGTATGGAATAGCGTGAGTGCTGTACGATTGAGTGTGTGATAGGAGGAAATGGAGTGGGTTGAGTGAGGGTGGCTACTCTGCTTTGATTAGGGACGAGTGTACACTACGGAGCAAAATAAGAGAACGATTTCCCTTTATTAAAATATTTTAAAAAATAAGATAAGTAGGTAAATGAAATTTCCATGGCACATAAAGACATGCATTCAATATATTTTCTAAAGCTTTCATACGATACAATTCTATATTCAAGAAATTATACTAAATAAACTAATAAAATACAATATTGACACATGAAAAATAAACACAGTTGATTTACAGAATTGCTTAGCAAGCAAATATACTCGAAACAATGAGAGATTTCACAACGATGAAACACTTAATATGAGATGATGAAACCTTTGTTTTCTAATACGTTGGCGCAACGATGGCCCCAGGATCTCACCAGTTATTGCAAATTCTGGTGTTATTTTGTTCCATTCTTGCTGAGCTTTTGTCTATAAGTCCGTTGCAGTTGAAGGCTGCTGGTTTCGAACTTTGTCTCCAATAATCTTCCACAGGTTCTCAATTGGGCTCGGGTCCTGGCTCTGAACAGGCAACTTCATTACTTTGATATTTCTTGTTCGAAATAGTATTTTACTCGCTTTGAAGTATGGCATGGAGCTTTGTCCTGCATAAATAATGCTGACTGGTTCAGAGAAGCTCGGAGTGAAGGTATACCATGTTGTACGAGGTTTAGGTACACATCCGCATTTACTGTTCCAATTATTTGCCCTAGCGGACCAACTCTTTCAGACGAAAACATACCCATACCATGATGCTGTCTGCCTCATGCTTGGCAGGCTTTATAACACATTTAGGGTACTGCCACCTGCAGCGAGTCCAACAAAGCATCTGCTATCAGATACAAAAAATTAAATTTGCTTTCCTAGCTGAAATTAATTCTCTCCCAATCTTCAACCTTACAAACAAAATGAGCTTCAGCATCTTCGAGTCTCTCCATCTGATAATTGGTTAGGTTGCTGGGGAACAAGCTTTTAAACCAGATGCACTGAGGTGACGGGACACTGTGAATCAGCTCACTTCTTGCCACTATTGGTCTTAATTTTTCGAGAAATTCCTCCTGCAGTCCCGAAGGGATCCTTCATACAGAAGCGCCTAATAGCTGTCTTTTCACACGGTGGTAATGCGGGTTCGACATAATTTTACAGGAGATTTTTAGGTTTTGTTTTGATTTTATAACTTCAGAACGAGCGAAATCCCACTCTTGAACTTTCCCAACTCTCTTGAAATCGCAGAAAGAGTCGACCCTGAAGTCGTCAAGTGAACAATTCTCTGAATGAGATCAGGAGTCACTTTCACGTGTGCTGGCATCTCTGCAGATTAAGTATGACAGCATTGGCTGTTGTTCGGTTCTTACATAATGAGCAAAATGTTGCCAGATGAAATCAAGAAACTTCTAGAATGTTCCTGAAAAAATCGTCGTCTTATATTACACGTTTCAATATTTTGTTTAGTATAATTTCTTGAATATACGATTTATCATATTAAATCATCATATTTTTTAAAAATATTTTAATAGGAGAAAATCTTTTTCTTATTTTGCTTGGTAGTGTATCAATTGAGCGCGCAAGGTAAATGAATGGTATAAGAGATAAATTGTGTGCCATAGTGGTGTCGTGTGATGATTGAAAGGCCAATGGAAAAAGGTTTCGAGTTTATTTTCGAAATTCAATGGTTAAAATAGGAACAATGCAGATGTATTGGAAATAAGAAAATAAAGGTTGTGCCGTGGGTCAGGAACCATAGGGAAAATAAATAACATTACAAAATAGTCAAAAAGTTAACTACATAATTTTTTTAAAGTGTCCGCCGTTGGGTCACACACAAAATTAAAGGCGCAATCTCCACTGCAACAGCACTTTTTGATTCATAGTTGCATAAATTTCTTCCCATGCCTCCACACTGTGTGCTTTAAGATGGAAAATGTTCTGATTTTTGAACTCGTAAACATTGGCTTTCAGGTGGGCCCACAAATAAAAATCCAGGGAAGTAAGGTCAGAGCTGCTTAGTGGAAACTCAACTTGTCCTCACCGTCTAATCCAGTTTTCTGGAAACTGTAAGTTAAGGTAAATTCTAACCGTTGTTGCGTAATGCTAGGGGCGCCATCATGCTGAAACCACTCCGGGTAGTCGCATGGGGGTTCAACAGGCTTGGAAATGGTTCCTCCTGCCACATCTTTAGGTACCTGTAACCGGTTACCGTCTCGTCAATTTCCCACACCAAACCATGAGGCTTTGGTCTCCTTGTTCTTTGGAAGAATCAACCCAATGATATATTTCAGGAAAAGATATATTAAAATAGACAGTATTTTGAGTGAACGATTGTTGCAATTTAGTGAGAAGATTAGCGTAGTAAAGACGATTGGCCAGTGTGACTAAAGGAAAAAATGAAGCTGGTGAAGTTGCTACGTAAGGATTTTGTCTACCTGTGTGTCTGTGATTGTATGTGATTGGCATGTATATGTGAGAGTAGTTTGATTGCAAGTGATCGAGGAGGTCTTTTTAGGGCCTGCGAGTGCCAGCAGCACAAAGTTGTGACCGCAACATCGTCCTACTAGTTCGGAGCGTTTAGCCAAGGACAGCAACTTCCTTAGGAGAGTGGGGCCCACTAAAACGAACACGGCCCAGAAGAGATTACGAACATGGCTACGATCACATAAGTGCTCTATCATAATGAATGTGTCCACACAGTGAAATTCTCATTATATCAAGATTTATAAGTACATTTATAAGATTGTAGAATAGGATTGTAGATATTTTTATTGCATTTCGTTCTCGCTTCCCATTTATCGCATTTCTTTATATCTATAATTTGTATGATTGTGAATAAAAAATGTAATAGATCTCTCCTTCAGTCTCCCCTAGAACAAAGAGGCGGCCATATCGTGACGTGGCAGGCATTGAGACTTGAGGATATCTAGAGCCTGCCGCCGCAAGGGGGACAAAAACTTTTCTCAAAATTAAAAGCGAAAACAAACGAGGAAATCTCTGGCAAAAAGTGGGCAAGGAGAGATCTAGAGAGTGATGTTGTTAGAAGTGAAAATATGTGGAAAATATATAGACGCAGATCCTCTTGTAGGCGTTGGGCCACCGGGACGGTACACAGTACTCCAGATGTCAGCTGTAGCAAAGTCGCTCTATTTGCGGGTTATGAACAGGGTATATCAGGACAAAGGAGAAAAATGTGACTTTTTTCAGCGCCAATCTGACGACTGCCTAGTGGGGCATAGGTCGCTGTGATCAGAGCATAATAAGACGAGGAATTATGAACAAATGTCAATAAGTTAAAGGAATGTGGTAAAAAGCGGAGGTGAGTGTAGTTTTACAATTACTGGTGGGGAAATGAGTCTCTAAAGAATAGTTGTTGAAGGAAGTGAGAGAAGCAGTTAAAAGGTATCATTAACAGTGGTTTACGAGGGAGAATTTCAATCATATGTTGAATGAAAATCATAATTTAAAGAGATGGAGTATAAAATGGATGTTATGTGAAGAACCTGCGACCTACAACAAGGTTTAATAAAATAGAGGAGACCAGCATCTTCCACAAAGTCGTCAGATAATTCACACGTCTGTGTCCACGAACCCGTCCCAAGTAGAAGGGACAAGCAGTAGTAACCCGGCTCGTCCCGATACCAGGACAAATAACGTTCGCGAAGATCACTCAGAGTGGGACACTCAACGAGAATGTGCCGAACAGACTTGGAGAGAACGCAGTCGTGGCAATAAAGTGCAGGCGAGCGCTCCATCAAATGGCGGTGCGTCGAGCGAGTGCGTCCAATTCGAAGACGACAGAAAGCAACCTGAAGTCGTCGCGGCCATGGGGGATAGGGCCATGGGAACAATCGCTGCTCAATGGTACGCACATTTAAGTTCACCTCGGCCTTCTCCCATTTTTTGTCAAGTAATCCCGATTCCTGTCATGATCAACTCTGATCGATCATGTTGCACTTGGTCGACATGCTGCCATTAGCTAGCAGGTTCGAAAACGTCAGGTAGTCTCTCAATGAGGGGCGCCGACATAATGGAGGCTCCGCTCAACGGACTTTCGATTTATGTTTTGATCTAGGCCCACCCACCCAAAGGAGCCTCGGGGTCGGACGTGCAGATCTTGGCCTGGTCGCTTGAGCCGTCAGTCCGCGGAAAAACACGGACTGAGATGAACCTTTAGAACTCTTAGTCTTCTTCCTTCTTTTCTTTTTGGGAGAGGGAGGTGGGGAATGAACCCAATTCTCCCCACCGTCTGAAGGAGCCCCTAGGACGGTTGAACCAGCAAGAGGAAGATCCTTCTGCGAGATAGAGAAGTTTCTAGCTGTGAAATGTGGCACCCTCTGGGGTAGGAGGTCCCTCTTCTCCTTGTGAGTCTTTGGAGGCCCGAGCCGCCTGAATAGAAGCTTGCAAAGGGGCGGACTAAGGGTCGGTGTTTGGCATCGAGCCAGTTTCGACTCCGTGGAAGATCCTGCCAACTGGTACTGGGCCACCTCCGGGACCATGTCCATCTCAGGGAGGGGGAGTCTTCATGTGGCCATCTCCCCCAAGGCATCAAGGATACCATGCAAAGTACTTTTTTTGTGTCGTCTCTGACCGGCGAACCGACATCGATCGGGGAAGAGAGAGGGCAGCCATGCTGACCACCTGCAAACTCTAGATGCAAGACTGCAGGGGAAAAGGACTGGCGTTCCCTATAATAGCAATGGGCGGATTGACGCTGATTGCGAGATGTAGGCGCCCAAGGGCGACTCTAGCGATTTTTTTGCCAGTCGGGCGACTGGGTACTTGGGCATAAGGCGCCGTTCTCACTACAGCCTACGCATAGGGTACGAAGGGCGGTTAATAAGTTTTGCGAATCAGTAGAGCAAAACAGAGGAAGGGGGATGGCTGTTTGTGAGGAGTGTTAGGAAAAGTTATGACAAGTCAGGACCTGCAGCCGCACGCTCCTGCCTCGTCCATTTAAGAAGCAGTAGCTGATCGCAGATCGTCAGTCACAAATTTTTCAACAATGGAGAAGGTTGAGCACCGCGCAGTGATCAAATTTTTTATCAAGGAAGACAAGAATACAAAAGAGATCCATGAAGGCATGGTTGCAGTGTACACTGACACCGCCCCTTCCTATGCAACCATTGCTCGCTGGAATAGGGAGTTCCGCCATGGTCGTGAGTCCCTTGAAGATGACCCCCGTCCAGGACGCCCGTCAGACGTGACCAATGAGGACAATGTGGCCCGTGTGGAGAGGATGATCCTCGAAAATCGACGGGTGAAGGTCGAAGAAATTGAGCGAGAACTTGGAATATCACATGGAAGTGTATCATCAAGATCATCAACGATAATTTGGCCATGACCAAGGTCTCTGCCCGTTGGGTCCCTAGGAACCTCACGCCCCATGATCAACTTCAACGTCGTCAAAGTTCACAAGGCCAGAGTGGCACAAGTTGCCCTGCGCGAGTGCGGATTCGAGGAGCTAAACCATCCCCCCTACAGTCCAGATCTGGCCCCTAGCGAGTACTTTTTATTCCGCCAGCTCAAGGCTGCAAGGCGTGGACACCGGTTTGGGGACGATGAAGATGTCCAGCTCGCCGTCCAGGAGTGGATTGAACAGCAGTCGGGAGATTTCTGGTTGTCGGGAATTCGAAGCCTCAGGGACAAGTGGCGCAAGTGCATTGAAGTCGAGGGTAGTTATATTGAAAAATAATAAAACACTTTTCCTCATATCTCGTTTCCTTATATCCGAATTGCAAAACTTATTGACCGCCCCTCGTATATGAAAAAATATAACAAATATCAAATAACAAAGATAAAAAAATCATAGGCTAAAAACAAAAAAGAAAACAAAGCAAAAAGGTAACAAGAAGAAAGCTCGATCTAGGCGCAAGAGCATGCAACCTACAACAGTCAAATAAAGTGGAGGAGGCCGACCTCCTCCAAAACGTCGCAAAGTCCAATAGTCAGTATGCACGAATCTGTCCCGAGTACAGGGAACAAGCGGTTGTGACCCTGCTCGTTCCTGTACCGGGACAGGTAACGTGCGCGAAGATCGCCCAGACGGCGACATTCAAAAAGAATGTACCGAGCAGATCTAGGGACAACGAAGTCTTCGCAATAGGGCGCAGGTGAGCGCTCCATCAAATTGCGGTGTGTCAAATTCGGAGACGACAGAAAGCAACCTGAAGTCGCAGCATTGGCGGGTAGGTCCATTGGAACAGTTACGGCACGTAACTTTAAGTTTCCCTCGACCGTCTCCAATCTTATTTTGCCAAGCAGCTAACGAAGGGGAGGAAGAGCGAAATGCTGGTCCAGTCGCAAGAGTCCTCGCGGACTCTTTGGCGCGCTCATTCCCCTCAATTCCTACATGTCCAGGAACCCAGCAGAAGATAATCTCGACATCCGCCCGGCCCGACAAAACCGTGGCGTCACGGATATCGCGAACCAGAGGATGCAGAGATTCCAATGCCCCAAGAGCACTCATGGCGCTTTGCGAGTCGCTATAAATCACAATCCGGTCTCCAAACCGGGCACGAGGCGTTATTTCCTGTAGCGAGCGGTGTATTGCAACGAACTTGGCCGTGAAGACAGACGCAGCGCCTGGCAGAGCCCCGCTGACTTCAAAGAGAGGGGGTACGGCGTGGAAATCGACCACTCTTGGGACTTGGAGCCATCCGTATACAGTGGCACGATTCCAGCGTTAAACGAAGTGCGCTTCAAAAAGGCCGAACGCAATACTCGCGGCGCTGTAGAAGCTTTGGAGCAGAGGCGTGGCGACAGATAGTCAAAGGTGGTACCATCTAGGGTGGCGTCCTGGGCAGAATCAGGGGCACCAGATGACCGAGAGCTATAACTAACTCTCGTTAGAGTTTTTAGCGTTAAGCCCAAAGGGCTAGGGTATGACTGGCGTCTCTCGGCTGCATAGACACTTGAGATTAGTTGCGGATGCAGTGAGAGCTGTTGGCGACTGAGGAAGGCGCCGGGCTCGCGCATACAGGCGAATAATGCACTGTGCACGGGGTAGAGCGAGTGGCATGTCCCCAGCATCGACAAGTAGGCTCTCAATGGGGAAAATGAGAAAAGCACCGGTCGGCAGGCGAAGGCTGGTGTGATGGTTCGTGTCCACCTCCTGCAATACACACTGGGCTGCGGATGCATAAAACTCGCATCTGTAGTCGAGCTTCAAACGAACAAAGGATCGATTAAAAAAGTAAGAGTACCCTACCAGCACCCCGGGAGCGGAACGAAGAATATCCATGGCGCGGGTACAGACCATAAGTCTGCGAATATGAGCCTTCTAGGTGAGGCGTCGCTCAAATACAACAAGACTAAATAAAAGGTGCGAGTCCAACATTTCAAGGTGCACCCATTGAGAAAAAAGTCTCAGGGTGTAGCCGTGGAAGGCGGCAGAAGTGCATCACCATAGTCTTGGACAATGAAAACCGAAGCCTGTGTGAGGCGACATAGCGAGAGACGCGGTCCAATGCCTGTTGGAGTCGACGCTCCAGAGTTGGCATCTGTGGCGCGCGAAGAGAGATCGAAAAGTCTTACAAGTAGAGCGTAGCAAGAACATCTTCCGGCAGCACCGAGGTGATGCCGTTGACGCTCAGGGCAAAGAGTGTGATATTGAAGACACTATATTGGGCCGGTGAGGGGTCCCCCCCCATCCGTATGCGGAATCGAAGATATCGAAAAAAAGATTGGGAGGCGTCCTATCGCCCCCGTCGTATGGAGAGTCTCCATGATACCGTATTGTCATGCGGTATCATAGTCCTTCTGAAGATCGAAAAACAGCATAGCGTAGTGCTGTCTACGAAGGAAGGCCTCGCAGACGGCATTTCCAGTCGGAGTGTAGCTTCCAGAAGCCGTACTGTTCAGAAGATAGATGGCCTCCGCTGTCCAGAAAAAAGGCTCATTTACCAATTTCTCCATCAATATGCACACGTAGGAGGCTAGAGATTGGGCGGAAACCAGCCGGTTTAAAGTGATCTCTCCTCGGATTGCGAAAAGCGAGCACAGTAGCGATTTGCCAGCAGTGTAAGAAGATACCTTTTATCCAGATCCTGGTCCGGACCAGGGGTGATGTCCGTGCACGTAGATAGAGCCTAACACAACTCACTCAAAGTAAATCTGTCGTTGAAGGGTTCTCCGCCTCTGGAGGGAAAAGTCCAGTCGGCGGCCTTCCGCAAAATCACGAGGCGCATTGAATGTTAGCGGAGCAGGATACCAGCTAGAGAATGCGGTCGCGAAGGATTCTGCCACGGACGCGGAGACGGAGATTGCGAACTCATTTTCCTGGAGAACTGGAGGGACATCCTGCGAGAACTTACACCAAATCCTTTTGACTCTATTCCACACCTTTGCTAACGGGGGCTCCACGTTAAGTGAAGACACATATGCACGCCTTGAAGAACAGTGGGCATGCTTCGAAACATACTGGAAACTAGCTCTAGCCCGACAAAATTCACCGACAGTGAAATCCAGAGGGAGGGGGGGGGGGGGGGGGCTTATAGCGCATGTAGGCATAACGCTTCTGTTTGAGGGCTGCCTCCCACTCGGCTGACCACCACGGGAACGGTCGGCGTGCAAAACAGCCAGACGCTCTAAGAATAGTAGTTAGGCCCACGGCGATGAGGTTGCCGGAGAACTCAACAGCCTCATATACCGACCTAAACTCCACGACTGAGACAGAGAAATCAGTAATTTCCTGAAATTCGAACCACCGCGTCCGCGCCAAGCACCACCGAGGTGGGCTCTCAGGCGGCAGTTGCCCTGAAAATGATATTTGAATGGGAAAGTGATCACTAACATGGAGGTCATCGACTAGCCTCCACCCAAAATCAGGCTGTGCATCAGGAGAGCACAAGGATAGATCGAGACAAGAAAATAAAGCAGTTCTCAGGCAGTAATGCGTAAACTCGTCAACATTTAGGACACCTATCTCTAGCTCATCGATTAGGTCGGCAAGGACCTGAGCCCTGAGATTAATCGGGTAATTTCCCCAAATACGGTATCTACCGTTCAGATCCTCGAGCGAGAGAAAGGGCCTCGGCAAACGTGCCACGACGCGGCAGAAGTTGCCCGCGTCGAAGTCGGATGACGGTGGAATGTACGCGGAAATAACAGTATATCTCCAATCCAGGTGCAGCTGCACAGCTACTGCCTGAAAGTAGGTGTCTAAAGCGAAGAGACAACGGAGACATCATGCCGGGTGTAAATGGCGCATCCACCTACCCGGGACCCATCCCTTGGATGTGGGGTATCAAAACCCTTATTTCCTGGGAGGGGAGGCATGGAGCATGTGCCCAGCATGGTCTCCTGCAAAAAGATAACTAACGGGATTTTTTTTTTTTTTTTTTAGAGCCCATCTGGCAACTGCCCACTTGGGCATAAGTCACCGAAAAACAGGACAGCCTAGAACTAGGCTACTTTAAAATAAAAATATGAAAACATAATGATATAAATTTGAAAAACTTAACAATCAGGAAGCAATCTCCGGCACCGGGGGGAGGTCCCCCTCACCCCGGTGCAGGAGAGTGCAACCTACAAACAAAACAATAACAAACGAAAAAACAGAAAAGAACCTTAAATAAAGGGGAGAAGCCCGGCCTCCCCCCAAAAGTCAACAAGTCAATGTGCACGAATCCGTCCCGAGCACAAGGAAGAGGCGGTAGCGACCACGCCCATTCCGGTACCAGGACAGGTATCGTGCGCGAAGATCACCCAGACTGGGACATTCGACAAGAATGTGCCGAACAGTCCGGGGGACGACGCAGTCGTTGCAATAGGGCGCAGGCGATCGCTCCATCAAATAGCGATGCGTCACACGAGTGTGTCCGATTTGGAGAGGACAGAAAGCAACCCGAAGCCGCCGGGGCATGGGGGGATAGGTCCATGGGAACAGTCACGGCGCAATGGCACGCAACTTTAAGTTCCCTTCGACCGTCTCCCATCTTCTTTGCTAAGCAGTCCGAAGAGCTGCCCGTATTCCTGCCATGTCAGAGCGAGTGGCATCTCCCCAGCATCGACCAACAGGCTCTTAATAGGGGAAGTGCGGAAGGCACCGGTCGCAAGGCGAAGGCCGGTGTGGTGGATCGAATCCACCTTCCGCAATAAACGCTCGGCTGCGGATGCATAAAACTCGCATCCGTAGTCGAGCTTCGAACGAACAAAGGATCGATAAAAAAGTAGGGCAGTAGCCCTATCAGCGCCCCAAGCGCTGAACGTCACGGAACGGAGAATATCCATAGCCCGGGTACAAGAGACCCTAAGGCTGCGAATATGAGCCTCCCAGGTGAGGCGTCGGTCGAATACAAGACCAAGGAAACGGTGAGACTCAACCACATCCAGGCGCACCCCATTAAGAAACAAATCTGGGTAGGGGTGGAGCCGTGTATGGCGGAAGAAGTGCACCACCTTAGTCTTAGCCAAAGAAAACCGAAACCTGTGCGCTTCGACATAGCGAGTGACGAGGTTCAATGCCTGTTGGAGTCGACGCTCCAGAGTTGGCATCTGGGCCGCGAAAAAAGAGACGATGACGTTGCCGGAGAAGAACTCAATGGCCTCATCTACCGACTTAAACTCCTCGACTGAGATAGAAAATTCAGTCATTTCCTGAAATGCAGGCCACCGCGCCCGCGCCAAGCACCAGCGAGGTGGGCTCTCAGGCGGCAGTTGCCCTGAAAATGATATTTGAATGGGAAAGTGATCACTACCATGGAGGTCATCGACCATCACCAAATCAAAATCAGGCTGTGCATCCGAAGAGCACAAAGATAGGTCAAGGCAAGAAAATGAAGCGGTTCTCGGACAGTGATGCGTAAACTCATCCACGTTTAGGACACCCATCTCAAGCTCTTCGATCAGATCGGCAAGGACTTGTCCCCTGGGATTTATGGAGTAATCTCCCCAGAGAGGATACCTGCCGTTCAGATCTCCAAGCAAGAGATAGGGCCTCGGCAACCGTGCCACGACGCGGCGGAAGTCCCCCGCGTCGAAGTCAGCTGACGGTGGAATGTACGCAGAAATGATAGTATATCTCCTATCCAGCTGCAGCTGCACAGCCACTGCCTGAAAGGAGATATCTAAAGAGAAAGGAAGAACGGTGACATCATGCCGGGTGTAAACCACGCATCCCCCAGCCCGGCCATCCCGCGGTGGTGGGGTCGCAAGACCCTTATACCCCGGGAGGGCGGGCAGGGGACACGCGCCTAGCATGGTCTCCTGCAAAAAAATATCTAACGGGGAACGGGACGAGACGAGCCTCCGCAGCTCCTCCCAGTTGGCCCGGAGTCCACGGCAATTCCATTGAAGGAATATGCCCTCCAGGCCTAGCTCGGAGGAGACGCGGGGGCCCTCCTCGAACTGAAGACCCTCACGGGAATGGCCGTACGCTTCCCGGGGGAAGAACCCCGGGCGCTGTTGGCCGGACAAAGCGCTGTCGCCTTCGAGGAATTATTGGGGGAGGTTGGGCTCGCCATGCGAGTCTTTTCCTGCCTCCTCCTCGAAACCTTAGGCGGGCGTTGCAGCTTCAGAGGAGGGGGGCCCTCTTTTTGAGGAACCACCGTCTCCGAGCCTGTCGCTCCACCACTAGGCGTGGGCGAAGGAGCCGAAGCTCCTTTGTTGCTGTCCTCCTTTCGGGGAACAGCTTTAAGAACCCCGGAAGATGGCCTAGCGACCATCTTCAGGGGTGTTGCCTCCTGTGAGTCTAACGACTCGGTGGAGGCGCGTGGCCGTTTCGCTTTACGGGAAACGGTCACGCTGGGGGGAAGAGGGGGGAGCCCTGGTTTTAGCCGGGGCTATGTGTGAACCCTTTTTGCCGCCAGCTTTACCAGGAAAGTGCCCGGGTTGAGTAGAGCCCGAGGAAGGGCTCCGAATGGGCGCGGAAACAACCGTGCTCGTTGGCCTGGATGGGCCAGGAGCGGAGGGTGTCTTTCTAACTATTGAGGCATATGACGTCACAGGCAGAGCCGGGCGCGCCAGGACCAAGACTTTAGCCTAGTGGAATGAGAGTCGATCCTGGGCCTGAACGGCCAGGATTTCTTTCTCGAGGAGATATGCAACACATTGCTTCGAAGAAGCGGGGTGCGGCTCTCCGCAATTGACCACACACGATTTGGACTTATCGTGTGCGGCCTTGGAGCAATTTACACAAATTTCAGGCGACCCCGACTTTGCACGTCTACAAGAACGATTCGTATGGCCGAAGCGGTGAGAGTAATAGCACCACCGCGGCAGTGGCACGAATGCCTTCACGCGGTAGCAGTACCAACCGGCACGCACCAACTCAGGGAGCTTGAAACAGTCGAACGTGACGAAGAGTGTAGGGGTGGGTCTCGAGGCCCCTCCCTGTTTTCTCATCACACATTCGACCTTGACCGCCCCATGGTCGGCCAGCTCTAGGGTAATGTCCTCAATGGAGTAGTCAACGAGTTCCCTCGCATAAACTACTCCTTTCACAAAGTTCATGGTAGAGTGCGGCGTCACACTCACCGGGGTGCCATGAAGTGTCCGAAGAGCACTTATCTTGGCCGCCTCGGCGAGATTAGCCAGAAGGCTCCCGTCCGAGAAACGGGTCACCTTCGGCTCTCTACCCACCCTGTGCACTTTTGGTCTTAGTCAGGGGCTCCGCAACCGGGGGGGCAGAGGGGCCGGATGTGCCGGTCTTGGCTTGGTCGCTTGCCAAAGTGGTAGCAGACCCATCCCTCCCCACAGCGACCACGGATGGAGAGGAGCCCCGAGTCTTCTTAGTCCTTTTCTTTTTTGGAGAGGAGGGCGGGGAATGAACCCGCTTCTCACCTCCACCGGTAGAAGCCCCTAGGCCAGATGGACCGGCCTCAGCCAGGTCCTTCTCCGAAATGGAGAAGGTTCTGGTGGTCACAGGGGCATCATCCGGAGGAGATCCCTCCCCTCCTTTTACTGCCTCAGAATCCCCAGCCGTTTGAGGACCTTGCATAGGGGCGGATTCGGTTTTAGTGCTTGGCGCCGAGCCCGGATTCCCCCCCATGGAAGGCCCTACCGTCTGAGGATGGTTTTCCTCAAGGACCACGTCTATCACAGGAGGGGCCTCCAGTTGGCCTTTCCCTCCCAGGACATCGCAGGTCCCGTTGGCAGCGTCATGCGTCTTTTGTGGGGAGTCACAGGCCTTGACCCCGGCAAGGTTTCTTGCCAGCAGGTCTTTTGAGGGAAGCGGCCGAAGGGGCCTGGCTTCCCTCTCCCCCCTAAGGAAGTTTGCCCTACCGAGCCACTTCGATGTGGAGCGGCTGGCTAAGGGCTGCCTGCTGGCTTTCTTGGCATTCCCCTTGGAACGAATAGAGGGGACTGCCGCTGGAAAAAGGGAGGTGCCCAAAAGCACCTCCAGAGAAGGGGGTGAGGGGGAGTCCCCTACACCCATAAGCGAAGGAGAGGAGTAAGCCTCCTCTCCGGTTAGAGAGATATAGAAGGTCCCCTGAGCAAGCACAGGGGGGAGAGACCTCCATTTTTTCGGTGGAGCTGCCCAAGGGCGGCTCCGTTGTTGACACAGGGAGAATTAAGGGAAGATTTTTTTGTTTCTCATCATTGGGCATGGTGACCCTCTATATTTCACGGGATGCAATCGCTCATCACCTCTTGCAGTTGCCCGCACTGTAAGAGGTGCTTACAGGCCTGGGAGAGCCAGGCGCCGCCATTTAGGACCACCCCTCCCGCCTGGTGGCCTGGCAGTCCATCGGCAGGGCGGCTCCACCTTAGATGCAGAGGAGAGGTAAAGGGATGTGAGGAAGGTATGGGTGGGGATGAAGCAGGTTGTTAAAAACCCCCATCCCGAACCGGAGCTCAGGGGTTAGGGAACGTTGTCCCCTCCCCCCTCAGCCCCGATCCGAGACGGTTGGCTTGAGAAGAAGGTCAGCATCTACCCTGTGAAATTAGAGGCTGGCCATAGAAAGTTGTGGGAGAGGTTGTATGAAAAGCAAGGAAAGAAGTGTTTTGAAGGAAGGAGAAGAGGCTAAGCTGGGGCCGGACGATAGCTAACGGGGAACGGGAGGAGACGAGCCTCCGCAGCTCCTCCCAGTTGGCCCAGGGTCCGCGGCAATTCCATTGCAGGAATATGCCCTCCAGGCTTAGCTTGGAGGGCATGCGGGGGCCCTCTTTGAAGAGAAGACCCTCACAGAAATAGCCTTAAGTTCCAGGAGGCAGAACTCCGGGCACTGGTGGGCGGACAATGCGCTGGTGCCTTTGAGGGTTTATCGGGGGAGGTAGGGTTCGCCAAGCAAGTCTTTTCCTCTCTCCGCCTCGAAACCTTCGGAGGTGGAGGTCACTCCTTTGGAGGATCTAACGCCTTCGAGTCACCCAGAATACCACTTGGTGTGAAAGTAGGAGCCTCCTTTCGGGAGGTAGCTTTAGAAATCCGGGAAGATGGCCTCAAAACCAACTTCAAGAGTGTTGGCTCATGAGAGTCTAATGACTTGGTGGAGGCGCGCGGCCGTTTCGCCTTACGCGAAATGGTCACGATGGAGGAAGGAGAGGAGCCCTGGATTTAACTAGGGCTGAGTGGGAACCATTTATGCAGTCAGCTCGCCCAAGGGAGCGCCTGGGGTGGATAGATCCTGCAGAAGGGTTCTGAAAGGGCGCGGAAACAACCACGCTCGTAGGCCTCTTAAAGGGTTAGGAGCAGAGGGTGTCTTTCTTAACATGAGGCATAAGACCTCCCAGGCAGGTTGGGCGCGCAGGGCGAAGTCCGTAGCTTTGCGAAATTAGAGAGGATCCTGGGCCTGAAAGGTCAGGATTTCCTTCTCAAGGAGATACACACCACATTGCTTCCAAAAATCGGGGTGCGGCTCTTGCCCAATTGACACATTTGGTCACACAAGATTTATAATTATCGTGTGTGGCCTTGGAGCAACTTACACAGACTTCGGGTAACCCCGACTTGCACATCTACATAGGCAATTAGTTTCGCCTAAGCGGTGGAGGTAGTAGCACCTCCGCTGCAGTTGCACGAATGCCTTCACGCTTTAGCAATACCAGCCGGCATGCACCGACTCAGGGAGCTTGTCACAGTCGAACGTGATGAACAGTGTAGGGGTGGGTCTCGAGGTTCCTCCCTGTTTTCTCATCACACGTTCGACTTTAATCGCCCCATGGTCGGTCAGCTCTAAGGTGATGTCATCTATGGAGTAGTCCAGGTGTTCAGTCGCATAAACTACTCCTTTCACGATGTTCATGGTAGAGTGCGGCGTCACACTAACCGGCGTGCCATCGCACTAATCACGGCCGCCTCTGAGGGATTGGACGCACTCGCCAGAAGGCCCACGTCCGAGAAACGGGTCACCTTCGGCTCTCTACTAATCAATCTAGCTAGAGATCTCCTCTGATGGATCATGTTGCCCTTAGCCAACATGGTGCCATCAGTGGAGCGAATAACGAGGAAGCGCTTAAAGTCAGCGGGCTCAAACAAGCCAGGTAGCCTCTGAATGAGGGACTCTGATGTAATCGAGGCTCGGCTCTGCCCACTTTTGGTCTTAGTCTGGGACTCCCCACCCGGGAGAGAAACGGGGCCGGACGTGCCGATCTTTGTTGGTTGCTTACCGAAACGACAGCAGACCCGTCCGTCCCCGCGGCTTCCGCCGAAGGAGAGGAGCACCGAGTCTTCTGTCTTCTTGTTCCTTTTCTTTTTAGTAGAGGAAGGTGGGGAATGAACCTACTTCTCTCTCCCGCCGGTAGCTGCCACAAGACCAGATGGACCAGCCTAAGCAAGATCCTTTTCTAAAATGGAGAAGGTCTTGGCTGTCACAGGAGGACCAGCCTGGGAACAAGATCCCTCCTCTCCTTGTGGATCCTCGGAAGCCCGAGCCTGGGTTAGACCTCCATGGAAGATTCTACCAACTGGGGCTGGGTCAGCTCAGGGACCATGTCCATACCTTGGGGGGCCTCCACGTGGCCCCTCCCCCAAAGATATCACGGATCCCATTCGAGGAACCTATTTTTTTGTCTTGTGCCGGCGAACCGGCATCCGTTGGGGAGGAGAGGGGGGCAGGTATAATGACCCACATATAAGCTGGTTGCACACGCAAGTAGGACATTATGGGGCACGGGATGACAGGCCCTGCCATCCCTTGTTACCTTAAGCTGGTGGGCCCTATCGAGCCGCTTCCACCGGGATCAGTCAATTATGAGCCGCCTGCCTGCTTTCTTGGCAGTGCGCTTGGAAAGTAAAGTTGTAGCGGGCTGAAAATCTAGACTAACCCCCAATCGATCCAACCCGCTTCCTACACTAATCCGGACATGAGAAATCGAAGGAGAATGAAACGGATTGTATATACAGTGCCTTTACTTACAAAAAAATGTACAATGATAATTACAATAATTTCTATTTACAAGGGAAGTGTGCACACTTCAAAATTAGGCCAAATTCCCCAATCCAAACAAGATACCAAAAGAATTTTATAACGGGTGAATAGAACAAATTTACTTAAATATATCTACACAAAATAAAAAACAACAACAACCAAATGAAAAGAGGCACATGCTATCACTTGTGTGCTGGAGGTGGGTGGTAGTAGGCTAATACAAAAGAAGGCAGGCTCGTCAGCCAATGCGGGTGTGGTAGTTCAGGTGTCTAGCGAGGTATAAAAGCCCTCCGTCTCAGGGCTGGGTGGAGCACTGGTTTAGAGAACCCTTCTCGCAGTCCGTCCAAGCTTCCACTCTCTCTAAATGTATATCCAAACAATTTTCAGCATTTAATAATTCTTTAAATATTTATCTTTAAAACTATTCTTTCAAAATATAATCTCTGAAAAGAGAATACAAACATCAATAAAATTAACAACAAAACAAAATTTAAATTCCAGTTATTCACACACAAACATTCTTACAGGAGGAGGGAGAAGGTATTGGGAAAAGGGGGTGGGAGAATGGCCCTTCACACACACTCACATTTGCTCCACCACAAAGTGAGGACTGCCGCTGGAGAGAGGGAATCGCTCAATGGCGACTCTAGAGAAGGGGGTGAGGGCAGATTCTCCTGCACTGAAGGAATAAGAGAGGAGCAGCCACCTCTCCGATCAAAGAGTTTTGGAGGGTCTCCAGTGAAAGCACAGGGGGGCGGAACCTCTTTTTTCGGTGGAGGTGCCCGAAGGTGGCTCCAACAATGGTAAAGGGAGAGTTGATGTTTTATTTTTATAATCTTCATCATTGGGCATGGTAACCCTGTTTCAACGGGATGGAAATGCTACCACCCCACCCCAGTGCAAGGGGTGGATATGGGGCTGGCAAAACCAGCTGCCGACATGGCAGCCCATCAGCATGGCGGCTCCACCTTAGGCATGGCATAAAATTGATAGGCTGTTAAAAGTGAGAAAAAGGGTATGTGAGGAAGGTGAGGGTGGGGATGAAGCAGGTTGTTAAAAACCCACCACCCCAAACCGAAGCTCAGGAGTGAGGGAACATTGTCCCCTCCCCCTCAGCCCCGATCCGGGATAAGTGGGTGAGAGGAAGTTGTGGGAGAGGCTGTAAGGAAAGTGTGAATAGGGTAAAAACACAGGCTGTGAGAAAGGAGAAGAGGCTAAGCTGGGGCCGGACAGGGCGCTCAGTCCAGTCAGCAAATCACCATGCCCCTTACACAGGGCTTACCTAATTTTGACTCAAGGCGGGAGGACGTGCAGCTCCTCCGGGTATCAAGTGTAACAGGCTACACAGTGTACCCCCCTGTGGGTAGCTTGTCTTCTCCCACACCTAGGAAGGGTGAAGCCACACTTGGAAGTGGATGTCCATGCATCTGCGGTCACCAACTATTTATCTCTATTGTATCCATAGTGTCAAAAAATTAAGATATGGATACTATGACCTCCCAATGCCTTGGGAGCTAAGAGAAAAGTCTCTATGTGATCAGAAAATTCTATAATGTGATAATTTACACATACTCGGCCCGCGGGTTCGAGCTAAAATAGGCTTTGAAATTGTAGCCCACTATTCAAGTGAATTTGCCCTCAAACCGACATAGCCACCTGATATGTGTACTGAAAAAAGATGAACAAAGTTGACGGCCCAGCACACCCCATGCCTAATACTTCACTCACGTCAGATAGGGTCCTCATGGTATACACTACCACTCGACTAAGTCTGGTAAGAGGACGAAAGTGCGCAGAACAGCCAAAACCTCTGTGGATAGAAGAGAAAGTTTGGAAGGGGGTAGGCGGGTATTTAATAAGGAGAATAGAGTTGGGTGGGTGATCACCTCTTATTACCATACCCGGTGCTAGCTTCTCCCAGGATGGTGAGCAATCCACACAGGCACCATGTCAAATCAACCGAATACGGCACCCCAGCAAGAGTTCATCCCAACCCAGTTGCAGGGATTCCATAATTTCCACTCAACCCAGGATGATGTGCAGCTGCTCTAGGTACAAAGTGTAATAGGCTACACAGCGTACCCACCTGCAGGGCTGTAGATGTTGAGTTTGGAAGAGGCGGAGACTACAGTGGAGGCATGCCAGGGAGATTCGTGCGTGTTGCCGGAGTGAGGTTTCTTTTGAGGTTAAGTGTCTGATGGACTGACACTTGATCATGCGATTGGATGACTGGCTGAATTGTGTTTTTTTGCATGCATGATGGAGGCTTGGGTTTGTTGTTGAGATGCCTTCAGGTATCATGGTATATTATATCCTCGAAGTCCTGCACATGTCTCAAGGAAGATGGCAGGAATCTTGAGTGTAGTGGAAAGGGTGTCTTGGCATAGGTATGGTGTTGAGAAACTGCACTCTCCAGAGTTCTAGGTGCTATTGTATGGATCCTTTTGTCACACATTTTATTTCAAGATAGCAATGGCACATGCCAATGCCAGGGTTTTGGGCGATGTGATTATGACAAAGTACCCTGCTATATAAATAAGAAACTCTTTCAACTTCATATGACTATAACAAATCTCCTTCTTCCAGTGAAAAGGAGGGTCCGCTTAGCTGAGTGGCTGAACGAGTGGGTACTTCTATCCCTTGCCGTCTATCCCTAGCAAATTAATATACTTAGAGTCATCGAGAAATATAAAACCCCTACCTTGAAAAAGGAACATGACAGCGCCGGGGACATGGTTGGCATGTAGGAGAGTAACCGTGAAGGTCTCTCGGCCTGCAGGTTCCAGGGAAAGGATGTGGGGTTCATCCAGTTCAAGCGGAATCACGATATTGACTGCGAACTGGAAAATGCAAGACCTCATCAACGAGGATAGTGGGAGTTAATTTATTAGGTTACTCGATGAGTTCTTTGCTTTCCTAAGGGTGTTGACTGTTATTCAAGGATGCATAAACTTTTCAAGGGGTCAATTGGTCATTTGATTTGTGATGAGGAACTCCTCAGTCTCTGGAACCTTGCCTATACCCTAAAAATAATGAAAAAACAATTAAGAAGCTAAAAGGTTTCATCTTGAAATTTGAGAAAATAAATCCATAATATTCAGGCAGTTATTCTCAGTTGTAGTTTTGATGTGTTTATGTAGTGACATGGTGGTTTGAGTCATCTGCTTGTTCCTCTCAGGCACAGTTTCATTAGTAGCAATTCCTTCTATTCTCAAACGACATGTCTAATCTATTCAGCTAGTTAAGATGACCAAAGACAATTAGCAAACTTGACTTTTCCAGGTCGCATATAAATTAATTTAAAATCAAATTTCAATAATCTACTTGTCTCCTTCCTAAGAAAACATTGGAAATGTCAGCAGGTGATCTTGGCCGAGAAGGCAAGAAGTGTACAATCAAACGGCAGCCACAATGAAAGCACAAACTTTACCTTAAATTTATCCTGGAGCAGCAGTCGATTTAGCGGGGATGTATAGATGGGCAAATGCCATGAAGAAGTCAAGTTCTCGATGTGATCCGAGTGGAGATGAGACAAGAAGTAGATCTGATCAACAAAAGAGACGCTCCATTGTAATAAAAATTATATTTTGTTTCATTGAGAAAAGAGAGGAAATGTGTAATATTAAAATCAACAATGGAACTTTCTTACAGTGGAAATAGAATAAGTACTCAAAAGTTCAAACTTGAACACTCATGCCTATGTGTACAGGGTAAAAAGAGAGTTAATTTCGATGATGAGGAGGTTGAACAATGGGGAGGGCTGTTTGGAGGGACATAAGTAGTATGGGGGATAACAAAATAATTTTAGCCTCTCTTCTTGCGAGCATCAACAAGGGCACGGTTGCCAAAATTACAAACAAGCATAATTCTAGGCTAATTTAAAAAGAACAAACAAGAAAACAGAGAGAAACCAACATAAAACCAAAACACGAGAAAAAGAAAAAGAAAATGTATCCCCAGCCTGAGGAGCGAGGTACGCACTATCGGAGGCCCAAATATGCAAAGACCAAAACTACTTGTTACTATAGAGGAGGCTTTCCTCCTCCCGAAACTACAATGCCAGAGTAGGGTGTGTAGGAACTTGTCCCAAACATAAGGTATAAGCAGTAGAGACCCCACACGCCCAAATATAAGGGCAGGTAGCCACCTCCAAGCTCTCTACCTGTGACATTCTACAAGAATGTACGTGGTAGTCTGATGGACCACCTATCTGGCGAATGCCGACTTGTGGAATAAGTCGCCATGCCACCAGATCCTACTACTCTGCTATATTAAAAAACAAATAACGATAAAAAAGCAAAAGCAAAAAGGCAACACGGAATCAGGCTCAGGCATCAGGGGTAGGCCCGCCTTCCACCAGCGCAGAAACATGCGAACTACAAACAAGAAACAGTCAAATAAAGTGGAGGAGGTCAGCCTCCTCCAAAAAGTCATATAGTGCGCAAGTTTGTGTGCAAGAACCAGTCCAGAGTACAAGGGACAATCGGTAGCGACCCCAAGGTAACGTGTGCAAAGATCACACACACTGCGACATTCAAAAAGAAGGTGCCGACAATGCACTTTGTTTGTTTTTTATTTTAGGGGCCAATCTGGCGACTGCCTACAAGGGTAGAAGTCGCCGTACTCATATCAGAGCCTACGACTAGGCTATATTAAAAAAAAAACATGTGACCCACAACAAACAGTCAAATAAAGGGAAGGACGCCAGCCCCCTCAAAAAAAGTAGTAGAGTCCGCAAGTCCGTAAGCAAGAACCAGTCCCGAGTACAAAGGGCAAGCGGTAGCGACCCAGCTCGTCCAGGTAACGTGCGCGAAGATCACCCAAACTGGGACATTCAAGAAATAATGTGCCAAACAATCTGGGGGACCACGCAGTCATCACACTATGGTGCAGGCGAGCGCTCCATCCAATGGCGGTGCGTCCTGCGAGTGTGTCCAATTCGGAGACGACAGAAAGCAGCCTGATGCCGCCGCGGCATTGGTGAGTAGGTCCAAGGGAACAGTCACGGCGCAATGGCATGCAACTTGAAGTTCCCCTCGACCGTCTCCCATCTTCTTTGTCAAGCAGCCCGGATAGGTGCAAGTATCCCTGTCATGTAATCGGTGTGAGAAAGAGCAAAACAATGGTGGGTCGCCCAGTCCTTGTGGACTCTTTGGCACCCTCATTTCCTGCAATTCTTCCATGTCCCGGAGCCCAGAAGAAGATAATCTCGACATCCGCCCGTCTCGTCAAAACTGTGGCGTCACGGATATCGTGAGCCAGGGGATGCAGAGATTCCAATGCACCGAGAGCACACAAGGTGCATTGTGAGTCGCTATAAATCACAATCCGGTCTCTGAAGCAAGCACATCGCAAAATGTCACGTACCAAACGGTGTATTAAAACCAGCTCGGATGTGAAGACATACGCATCGCCTGAAAGAGCCCCGCTGACTTAAAACAGAGGGGATATGGAGTGGAAACTGACCCCCACTTGAAAATTGGAGCCATCCGTTAATAGTGGCACAGTTAAACCTTGACACGAAGTGTACACCTAAAAGGCCGAATCCAATACTCCCGGCACTGTAGAAGCAGAGGCATGGCGAAAAGGGGTCAAATGTGGTAGCCTACAGGGTGGTGTCCTGGATAGAACGAGGGGTGCTACCGGCCCGAGAGCTATACCTAACTCTCGGGGGAATTGCTGGCCGTAAAGCAGAAGGGCTTAGTGTATGTCTAGCATCTGTCGGCGGTATAGGCACCGTCGAGATCAGCTGTGAATGCAGTGAGAGCTGCTGGCGATTGAGCGAGGCGCCGGGCTCGTGCGTACAAGCGAATAATGCACTGTTCACGGCGTAGAGCGAGTGGAATTTCCACAGCATCGATAAGTTGGCTCTCAAAGGGGCAAGTGCAGAGGGCACCGGTCGCTAGGCAAAGGCCGGTATGGTGGATCGAGTTTACCTTCCATAATAGGCGCTCGGCTGCGGATGCATAAAACTCACATCAATAGTCGAGCTTCGAATGAACAAGGGATCGATAAAAAAGAAAGGTAGTAGCCCTATTAGCGCACCAGGCGCTGAATGTCATAGAGTGAAGAATATCCATGGCGCGGGTACAAGAGACCATAAGGCTCAGGATATGAGCCTCTCAAGTGAGGCGTCAGCAAAATTCAAGACCAAGGAAACGGTGCAAGTTAATCACTTCCAGGTGCAACACATTTAGAAACGAGTCTGGGTCAGTGTGGAGGCGTGCATGGCTGCAGAAGTGCACTACTTTAGGCTTGGCAAAGAAAACCCGAAGCATGTGCGCTTCGGCATAGCGAGAGACACGGTTCAATGCCTGTTGGAGTCGACGCTCCAGAGTTGGCATCTGGGCCGCGCCAAAAGAGATCGAAAGGTCGTCCACGTAGAGCGTAGCGAGAACATCTTCCGGCAGCAGAGGTGATGCCGTTGATGCTCAGGGCAAAGAGTGTGACACTAAGGACACTTCCCTGTGAGACACCCTCTTCCTGCTCTATTGGGCAGGAAATGGTTGCCCCGACCCGTATGCGGAATCGACGATCTCGCAAAAAGTCAAATAAAGTTTGGAAGGCGTCTCCTCGCCACCAACGTGTTGAGAGTCTCCATGATATCGTATCGCTATACGGTATAATAGGCTTCCAGATCGAAAAATTCCAAGGCGTAGTGCTGTCTACGAATGAAGGCTTCGCAGACGGCCTTTTCCTGTTGGAGCAGAGAATCCGACGTGAGGTGGAACTTGCAGAAGCTGCACTGTGCAGAAGACAGATGGCCTCCGCTGTCCAGAAAAAAAGGCAAATCTAACATTTACCAATTTCTCTATCAACTTGCAAACACAGAAAGTTAAGAGAAATTGGGTGGAAACTGGTCCAGATAGAGTGATCTCTCCCCGGTTTGCGAAAAGAGAGCACAGTAGCGATTCACCAGGAATCTGGGAGGATAACCTCTACCAAAGATACTGTTGAACAAATCTAAGAGAAAGGCCATGCCTCGCTCACCCAACTGTCGAAGCATGGCGTATAGGATGACATCGTATGGACCAGGGGAGGTGTCAGTTCACGAAGAGAGAGCAGAACGCAACTCACTCAAAGTAAACCTGTCGTTGAAGAGTTCTCCGCCTCTGGAGGTAAAGTCTTGTAGGCGGATTCGGCGAAAACACGACGCGCATTGAATGCTGATGAAGCAACATGCCGGCTAGATAATGCAGAGAAAGCGGTCGCGAAGGATTCAGCCACGGACGCGGGATCGAAGATTGCGGTCCCATTTTCTTGGGAACGGGAGGGGGGTCCTGCGAGAACTTGCCCCAAATCCTTTTGACTCGCTTCTACACCTCTGCTAGAGGGGTTTTCCCGTTAAGTGAAGACATATACCCGCCAAGAAGAGCGGCGTGCATGCTTCGAAATATACCGGAAACTAGCACTAGCTCAATGAAATTCACCGAGAGTAAAGTCGTTCGGGCAGCGCTTATAGGCATAGCGCTTCTTTTTGAGGGCCGTCTCACACTCGGCTGACCACCACGGGAGCGGCCGCGTGCAAAACGGCCAGACGTTCTAGTATGATAAGGCGATGAGGTTGCCGGAGAAGAACTCAACGGCCTCATCTACCGACCTAAACCCCTCGACTAAGACAGAAAAATCAGTCATTTCCTGAAATGCAGACCACCCCACGAGCGCCAAGCACTACCAAGGAGGGCTCTTGGGCGGTAGCGGCCCAGGAAATGATATTTGAAAAGGAAAGTGATCACTACCATGGAGTTCATTGACCACCTACAACCCCAAATCAGGCTGTGCATCCGGAGAGAAAAAGATTGATAGAGGCAGGAAAATGAAGTGGTTCTCGGGCAGTGATGCGTAAACTCATCCACATTTAGGAGACCCACATCCAGCTCATTGATCAGGTTGGCAAGGACCTGACCCCTGGGATTGATCGCGTAGTCGCACCAGAGGGGGTGTCATGTTCAAGTGTCCGAGCAAGAGAAAGAGCATTGGAAATCTTCAGTCAGCTGAAGGTGGAATGTACGTGGAAATAACAGTATAGCTAGGATCCAGGTGCAGCTGAAGAGCTATTGCCTGAGAGGAGGTATCTAATGCAATGAAATGCAAAGCATGGAGAAATCATGCCGTGCCCCCATCCCGTGGTAATGGGTTCTAAAAACATTTATACCTTGGAAGCGTGGACATGTGAAAAGATAGCTAACGGGGAACATGGGGTGATGAGCCTCCGCAGCTCCTCACGGCTGACCCGGAGTCCGCAGAAAGTCCATTGATGGAATATGCCCTCGGAGGAGATTCAGGAGCACTCTTCGAAGCGATGACGCACATGCGAATGGTTGTACGCTTTCCGGATGCAGATCTCCGGGCGCTGTTGCTTTTGAGGACTTATTGGGGAAGGTTGGGCTCAACTCGAGGGGCAGGTTTAGGAACCCCGGAACATAGCCTCACGGCCAACTAGAGGGGTGTTGCCTCCTGTGAGTCTAACGACTAGGTGGAGGCATGCAATCATGCTGGGGGAAGGAGGGGGAACCCTGGTTTGAGCCGGTGCTGGGCATAAACCCTTTATGCCACCAGCTATAGCAGGGTAGAACCTGCAGAAGGGTTCCTAATGGGCACATAAATGAGGCTCCAGCCTGTTTTCTCATCATACACTCGACCTTGACCGCGCTATGGTAGACCAGCTCTGAGGCAATGTCATTAATGGAGTAGTCCAAGAGTTCAATCGCATAAACTACTCCTTTCACAAGTTCATGGAAAAGTGCGCCGTCAAACTCACCGGCGTGCCATCAAGTGTCCAAAGGGCACTAATCATGGCCACCTCGGAGGGATTCAACGCATTTGCCAGAAGACTATCGTTTGCGAATCGGGTCAGTGTCGGCTCTCTACCGATGGCGCTAGCTAAAGCTCTCCTCTGATGGATCATGTTGCCCTTAGCCAACATGGTGCCATCAGTGGAGTGAATAATGAGGAAGCGTTAAAGCCAGCGAGCTCAAAAACGCCAGGTAACCTCTGAATGATGGACCCAACGTAATCGAGTCTCCGCTCTGCGCTCTTTTTGTCTTAGTCTGGGACTCCCTACCCGGGGGAGCAACAGAGCTGGGCATGCTGATCTTGGCTTGGTCACTTACCGAAACGGCAGCAGACTCGAACATCGCCGAAGTTCCTGCGGAAGGAGAGGAGCCCCTGAATCTTCTTCTTCATTTTCATTTTAGGAGAGGAGGGTGAGGAATGAACCGGCTTCTCTCTAGGCCAGATCCTTCTCAGAAATGGAGAATGTCTTGTCTGTCACCAGGGCATCAGCCAGGGAAGAAGTCTCCTCCTCTCCTTGTGGATTCTCGGAGGCCTGAGCCATCTGAGAAGCTTGCACAGGGGTGGACTCTGGTTCTGTGCTTGGCAACGAACCCGGGTTCAAGCCCATGGAAAATTCTACTGTCGACCACGTCCATCTCTTGGGGAACCTCAATATGGCCATTCTCACCAAACACATCACAGATCCCGTTTGAGCAACCATTCGTATCGTTTTCGGTCGGCAAATTGGCACCAGTCGCAGAGGGAAAAGGGGGGCATACAGTGACTCCTTTTAGACTCTCCACGCACAAGTGCAGGACATCAGAGGTCACTGACCAACGGGTCTTGTCATCCTTGCTCCTTTAAGCGAGTTGGCCTTATTGAGGCGCTCACACCCGGAGCGGTCATTTTGGGGCCTCCTGCGTGCTTTTTTGCCAGACCCCTTGGAAAGTAAAGGGGAGACTGCCACTAGTACAAGGGAGTCGCCAAAGGAGTCCCCTGCACCAGTATGCATGGGAGAGGAATAAGCCTCCATGTAAGAGAAGTTTGGAGGGTCGCATGAGAAATTACAGGGTGGGGGAACCTCTTTTTCTGGAGTGGAGTTGCCTGAGAGCGGCTTTGATGGTGTTAGAGGGAGGGTACTTTTTAATTTCTCATCATTGGGCATGGTGATGTTTTTTTGTATCACAGGACGCATTCACTAATCACCCCATGCAGTAGCCTTCGTTGGAGGGGTGAATACGAGGCTGGCAAAGCCAGCTGCCGCCATTTGAGGACACTCCTCCTACATAGTGGCCTGGCAGCCCATCAGTATGGCGGCTCTACCTTAGGCACTGCATAAAATTGGTAGACTGTGAAAGGGGGTGTGAGTGGGGGTGAAGCAGGTTGTTAAACCGGAGCTCAGGGGTCAGGGGGCGCTGTCCCCTCCCCCTCAGCCCCGATCTGGGATGGTTGGGTTAGAGGAAGCTGGTCGGCGTCTACCCTGTGAAATTAAAGGCTGACTAGAGAAAGTTGTGGAAGAGGTTGTAGGGAAAGTAAGGTGGATATGCAGGCTGTCTGAAAGGAGAAGAGGCTGGATGGTGTTTGAGTCCCGTCAGCACAGCAGCAAGGAAGGCAAATTGCTGTGCACCTTATGGAGGTGGGAGACGCAGTCACCGCAATGCTAGTGCGTCCCACGAGTGGGGCTTGGAAGGTACGCAACTACAAACATTAGGCAGTAGAAAGATTTAGGTGCAACCCACTTTAGAAAAATCTGATGGAGTCCACTGGTCTACCACGATAGAAGTCCCTTTAATGATCCTGCCTGTCATGGTTTCATCTTATCAGCCTGTTTGGAAGAAAAAGGGCTTAATTGCAAACTCCAGTGGACATTTATAGACATTTAGTTTAGTTTAAAGGAAAACAAGGTGGCAGCTGCCCAATCCTAATGGATTCTTAATGGCAGCACTGTTAAAACGGGACTGCCCGGAAAAAATCAGAAGAGGCCTGGGAGATACTCAATAAAAATGGGGGAAAGCAAAGGATTAGAAGAAAACAGTACAACACACAGAGAGACACTTAAATTACAGGCATATAGCACGCATTCTAAAAACAAGGGCAGCTGGGGCAATAAACAAATGACATGCAGCAGCCGCAGGGAAGGGCACATGATAAAAGATAAAACAATAAACCTAAACACAAAAATGAAAAGAATATATAAAAGGGATAAAACTCCACTTAAAATAAGGTGAGGTTGAGCAGGGAAGGCAAAGCCAGAAAGGGTAGGAAAGCAGAATTTCAAAGAGAAGTAAGGCAGGACAAACTACTAAAATGTGAGCCACAGACAGCTCACCACCGCAAAAGGGAAACTCGGCCTCCTCCCAAAACTAAATAGCCATGAGAGTGAGTCGTGTGTGCCCAATTTGCAGCTGCCAAAGAGCAACCTCCCAAGACCGGAGTCGATGAGTGCTAGAGGTCCAGGAACGGATAGATCGTTTAATAAGGGACAGCTTAGAAGAGGGTAACAAATCCCACTCTTTCTGCCAAAAGCAAAAGATATACACCCTGATTACCGGGTAGAAATCCCTAAAGGGCGGAGAGGCTGTATCCGGTACCTCGAGGGCCAGCCAATCGGCCGCTTCGGGACCCCGCCATGACTCGGAGCCTAACAGAATGCCACCCTGTAACGGGTGACATTTCTAACCAGCCAGGAGCGAGTCCGTAAAACCAAATGGTAGGTGGCCATAAAAGAACGAACCGCCTCCAAAGCAGGCCTGGAATCGCTAAAAATAATGAATCTAAAGAAGAGGGATAAAATCAAATTAAAGGACAAAAGAATGGCAGTCAACTCTGCAGTAAAAACGGATGCTACAATTTGGTTTGTTTTTTTTAGGAGCCTATATGGCGACTGCCCACTGGGGCATAAGTCGCCGGAGTCACTACAGCCTAGCACTAGGATACTTTAAAATAAGAATATGAAAACATAACGATAGGAAGCAATCTCCGAAGTCGGGGGGAGGTCCCCCTCACTCCGGCGCAGGAGCGTGCGACCTACAAAGAAAACAATAACCCCCCCAAAATAAAACCTAGTTAAATAAAGGGGAGAAGGTCGGCCTCTCCCTAAAAGTCTAAGTCTAAAAGTCAATGTGCACGAACTCGTCCCGAGTACAAGGGACAGGCGGTAGCGACCCCGCCCATCCCGGTACCGAGACAGGTATCGTGCGCGAAGATCACCCAGATTGGGACATTCGACAAGAATGTGCCGAACAGTCTTGGGGACGACGCAGTCATCACAATAGGGCGGTCAACGGGCGCCCAATCAGATAGCGATGCGCCACACGAGTATGCCCGATTCGTAGACGACAGAAAGCGACCTGAAGCCGTCGCGGAATTGGGGGATAGGTCCAAGGGAACAGTCGCGGCGCAATGGCACGCAACTTTAAGTTCCCTTCGCCCGTCTCCCATCTTCTTTGCCAAGTAGTCCGAAGAGTTGCCTGTATTCCTGCATGTAGTCGGTGTGAGGAAGAGCGAAACGCTGGTCCGGTCGCAGAGACCTCGCGGACTCTTTGGCACCTTCATCGGCGCGCTCATTCCAAGCAATTCCTACAATGTCCAGGAAACCAGCAGAAGATAATCTCGACATCCGCCCGCCTCGCCAAAACCGTGGCGTCACAGATATCTCGAACCAGGGGATGCGGAGATTCCAATGCCCCGAGAGCACTCAGGGCGCTTTGTCAGTCGCTATAGATCACAATACACTGAGTGGTGTATTGCCACCAGCTCGGCCCTGAAGACAGACGCAGTGCCTGGCAGAACCCCGCTGACTTCAAACAGAGGGGATAAGGCGTGGAAGCCGACGCCCTCTTCGGACTTGGAGCAATCCGTATACACTGGCACGATTCCAGCGTGACACAAGGTCGAACGCAATATTCCCGGCACTGTAAAGGCGTGGGTACAAATTGCCAAATGTGGTTGGTACCCTCCAGGGTGGCGTCCTGGACAGAACCAGGGGCGCCACTGGCCGGAGAGCTATACCCATCTCTCGAAGGGGTTTACTGTCCCTCAACCCAAAGGGCTTAGGGTATGACTGGCGTCTCTCCGCGGCATAGGCACCGACGAGATCAGCTGCGGATGCAGTGAGACCTGTTGGCGACTGAGGGAGGCACCGGGCTCGCGCGTACAGGCGAGTGATGGACTGTACGCGGCGTAGACCGAGTAGCATCTCCCCAGCATCGATCAACAGGCTCTCAATTGAGGAAGTGCGGAAGGCACCGGTCACAAGACGAAGGCCGGTGTGGTGGATCGAGTCCCCCTTCTGCAATAAACGCTTGACTGCGGATGCATAAAACTCGCATCCGTAGTCAAGCTTCGAATGAACAAACGACCGATAAACAAGTAAGGCAGTAGCCCTATCAGCGCTGAACGTCACGGAACGGAGAATATCAATGGCGCGGGTACAAGAGACCCTAAGACTGCAAATATGAGCCTCCCAGGTGAGGCGTCGGTCAAATACAAGACGAAGGAAACGGTGCGATTTAGCAACTTCCAGGCGCACCCCATTAAGAAACAAATCTGGGTTGGGGTGGAGCCGTGGATGGCGGCAGAAGTGCACCACCTTATTCTTGGACAAAGAAAACGGAAACCTGTGCACTTCGGCATAGCGAGAGACGCAGTTCAATATCTGTTGGAGTCGACGCTCCAGAGTTAGCATCTGGGCCACGCCAAAAGAGATCGAAAGGTCCTCCATGTAGTGTAGCGAGAACATCTTCCGGCAGGACCGAGGTGATGCCGTAGATGCTCAGGGCAAAGAGTGTGACACTGAGGACACCCTCTTCCTGCTCCTTAGGGCCTGAGAGCGCTCCCCCCACCTGTATGTGAAATCGACAATCTCGCAAAAATTCGGATATAAACATTGGGAGGTGTCCCCTCGCCCACATCGTGTGGAGAGTCTCCATGATACCGTATCGCCATGCAGTATCATATGCCTTCTCCAGATCGAAAAACACCGTGGCATAGTGCTGTCTACGATAGAAGGCCTCACAGATGGCATTTTCCAGTCAGATTAGAGCATCCAATGTGGAGTGGAACTTGCGGAAGCCACACTGTGCAGAAGACGGATAGCCTCCTCTGTCCAGGAAAAAGGCTAATCTAACATTTACCAATTTCTCCATCAACCTGCACACGCAAGAGGTTAGAGAGATTGGGCGGAAACTGGCCAGAGTAGAGTGATCTCTCCCCGGTTTACGAAAGGCGAGCACAGTAGTGATTCACTAGGAATCTGGGAGGAGACCTTCTACCCAGATCCTGTTGAACAAACCTAACAGAAAGGCCATGCCTCGCTCACCCAGGTGTCGAAGTATGGCGTACGGTACATCGTCCAGACCATGGGCAGTGTCTGGGCACAAAGCAAGAGGAGAGTGCAACACACTCACAGTAAACCTGTCGTTGAAGGGTTTTCCACCTCTGGAGGTAAAGTCCAGCCGGTGGCCTTCCGCAACCTCCCGGCTAGAGAATGCAGCCACAAAGGATTCCGCCATGGATGCGGGGTCTGAGATTGCGGTCCCATTCTCCTGGAGAATGGGAGGAAGGGGGGGCCTGCAGGAACTTAACTTGCCCCGAATCCTTTTGACTTGCTTCCACACCTCTGCCAGAGGAGTCTTCCTGTTAAGTGGGAATAGTAGTCAGGCCCGCGGCGATGCTGTTGCCAGAGAAGAACTCAACGGCCTCATCTACGGACCTAAACTCAAATGAGATAGAGAATTCATTCATTTCATGAAATGCATGCCACCACGCCTGTGCCAAGCACCACAGAGGTGGGCTCTCAGGCTGCAGCTGCCCTGAAAATGATATTTGAATGGGAAAGTAATCACTGCCATAGAGGTCATCAACCACCCCGCGTTGAAGAAAGCTGACGGTGGAATGTATGTAGAAATGATAGTATACCTCTTATCCAGGTGAAGCCACACAGCCACTGCCTGAAAGGAGGTATCTAAAGTGAAAAGAAGAACAGAAACATCATGCCGGGTGTAAACCGCGCATCATCCTGCCCAGCCATCTCGTGGTGGTGGGGATGCAAGACCCTTATACTCCAGGAAGGCGGGCAGGGGGCACGCGCCTAGCATGAGATCCTGCAGAAAGATAGCTAACGGGGAATGGGATGAGACGAGCCTCCGCAGCCCGGAGTCCACGGCAATTCCATTGAAGGAATATGCCCTCCAGGCCTAGCTCGGAGGAGACATGGGGGCCCTCTTTTAACAGAAGACCCTCATGGGTATGGCTGTACGCTTCCCAGAGGCAGAACCCCGGGAGCTGTTAGCACTGTCGCCTTCAAGGACTTATTAGGGGAGGTTGGGCTCGCAATTGGAGTCTTTTCCTCCCTCTGCCTCGAAACCTTAGGGGGATGCCCCTCTTTTTGAGGAACCACCATCTCCGAGCAACCTAGCTCACCACTAGGCGTGGGCGAAGCTCCTTTGTTGCTGTCCTCCTCTCGGGGGAGAGCTTTAGGAACCCTGGAAGATAGCCTGGTGACCACCTTCAGGGGTGTTGCTTCCTACGAGTCTAACGACTTGGTGGAGGCGCATGGAAGTTTTGCCTTATGGAAAATGGTCACACTGTGGGAAGGGGAGGGAGCCCTGGTTTTAGCCAGGGCTGGCTGTGAACCCTTTTTTCCGACAGTTTTACCAGGGTAGCCCGGGTTGGGTAGAGCCCGCAGAAGGGCTCCGAATGGGCGTGGAAACAACCGTGCTCTTTGGTTTGGATGGGCCAGGAGCAGAGGGTGCCTTTCTAACCATTGAGGCATAAGATGACCCAGGCAGAGCCGGGTGCGCCAGGACTAAGTCCTTAGCTTAGCGGAATGAGAATCAATCCTTGGCCTGAACGGCCAGGATATCTTTCTCAAGGAGATATGCACCACATTGCTTCGAAGAAGCAGGGTGCGGCTCTCTGCAATTGACACACTTGGCCACACACGATTTGGACTTATCGTGTCCGGCCTTAGAGCAATTTACACATACTTTGGGTGACCCCGACTTTGCACATCTACAAGAATGATTTGTATGGCTGAAGCGGTAACAGTAATAGCACCGCCGTGGCAGTGGCACGAATGTATGTACGTGGTAGCGGTACCAATGGCCCGCATAGACTCAGGGAGCTTGTCACAGTCGAACGTGACAAAGAGTGTAGGGGTGGGTCTCGAGGCCCCTCCCTGTTTTCTCATCACATGTTCGACCTTGACTACCCCATGGTCGACCAGTTCTAAGGTGATGTCCTCTATGGAGTAGTCAACGAGTTCCCTTGCATAAACAACTCCTTTCACAAAGTTCATGGTAGAGTGTGGGGTCACAATCACCGGGGTGACATCAAGTGTCTGAAGAGCACTTATCTTGGCTACCTCAGAGGGATTCGCCGCATTTTCCAGAAGGCTCCCATCCGAGAAACGGGTCACCTTCCGTTCTCTATCAATTACACTAGCTAATGCTCTCCTCTGATGGATCATGTTGCCCTTGGCCAACATGCTGCCATCAGTGGAGAGAATAACGAGGAAGCGTTTGAAGCCAACGGGCTCGAAAATGCAAGGTAACCTCTGAATGAGGGGCCCTGATGTTATCGAAGCTCCGCCCTGTGCACTTTTGGTCTTCGCCATAGTCAGGGGCTCTGCACCCAGGGGGAGGGGGGCAGAGGGGCCGGATGTGCCGATCTTAGCTTAGTGGCTTACCAAAGTGGCAGCAGACCCATCCATCCCCACAGATTGAGAGGAGCCCCCCGAGTCTTTCTTGTCTTTTTCTTTTTAGGAGATCAGGGCGGGAAATGAACCTGCTTCTCCCCTTTGCCAGATAGATCGGTCTCAGCCAGATCCTGCTCCAAGATGGAAGTCCTGCTAGTCGCAGGGGCACTGGTTAGAGGAGATCCCTCCCCTCCTTGTATTCCCTTGGAAACCTGGGCCGTTTGAGGAGGACCTTGCATAGGGGCGGATTTGGGTTCGGTTCTTGGCACCGAGCCCAGATTGGAAGGCCCTACCGTCTGAGGCTGGGTTGCTTCAAGGACCATGTCTATCTCAGGAGGGGCCTCCAGTTGGCCATCCCCTCCCAGGACATCGCAGGTCCCGTTGGCAGCATCACCAGTCATTTGTGGGGAGGCACAGGCCTTGACCCCAGCAAGGTTCAATATTCTGGCCAGCAGGTCTTTTAGGGAAGCGACTGAAGGGGCCTGGGTTCCCTCTCCCCTTTAAGGGGGTTTGCCCTACCGAGCCACTTCACTATGGAATGGTCGTCTATGAGTTGCCTGCTGGCTTATTTGGCAGTCCCCTGTAAGGAAAAGGGGGAACTGCAGCTGGAAAAAGGGCACCTCCAGACAATGGGGTGAGGGGGAATCCCCTACACCCATAGGCGAAGGAGAGTAGTAAGCCTCCTCTCCGGTTAGAGAAATATGGAGGGTCCCCTTCGCAAGGACAGGGGAGGGGGAAGAACCTCCATTTTTTTCTGTGGAGCTGCCCAATGGTGGCTCTGTTGATGAGCAAGGGTAATTGGGGAGAGATTTGGGTTTATTTATATTTTCATTCATGAGCATGGTGACCCTATTTGTTCCACGGGAAGCAATAGCTCTTCACCCCTCGCAGTAGCCTGCTCTGCAAGGGGTGCATACAGGACCTAGCAGAAGCAGGTGCCGCCATTTCGGACCACCCCTCCCACCTGGTGGCCTGGCAGTCCCTCTCAGCCGCGATCCAGGATGGTTGGCTGAGGTCAGCATCTACCCTGTGAAATTAGAGGCTGACCATAAAAGTTGTGGGGAGAGGTTGTAGGAAAAGCGACGAAGTACAGGAGAAATACAGGCTGTCTGAAAGGAGAAGAGGCTGGGATGGGATGCTGAGTCCCATCAGCATGGCAAATCGCTGCGCCCCTTACGGGGCGAAATCGGTAAAGATCTTAGCACCGATCAGCCTATGCATACCATATTGCCCAAGCAATAAGATCAGGGGAAGTACCACAGCCATTGGCCCTTTTGGAGATTGGATCCATCAGTCACAGTCATTGGTTAACAACAGCACTTTGTTTCTGCAGAATTTGGATATTCAAACACGGATTGAAGGGAAAGTGCAGAATAACCTTGAGTTAAGTGTTGAGTTTATTATTTGAGTTCATCTACCCAATTGGTTCAACATTAAACTCAATTCCATGTGATTTGATGGTCCTCACTACCTGCTCTTTCAACTACAACAAATAAGAACGCAATGGAAGACAGTCAGAGACATTGTGATTCCTGTGGTAAAACAGTCAGCTTGGAATGGTTGCTCGGAAGCAATATTGCAAGCTATGCTTTGCAGTGAATGCTCAGAAATGCGAGTAAAGTCTGTTGAAAACATCCTAGAGATTGGGGAAAACAAAGGTGATGGCCAAATGAGAAAGGTATCTACAATAAATTTTGATGCAATGAATATTTCAGAATTAAATGAATTAAATTGCATGGACTTAGAGCCACCATTGACAACAAAACTAACAAAGCTTCAAAGATGTTCCCATGCAGGTGCTCAAATGGCCTTCGCACACTCAAAGTGTGGAGAGGTGGGTCAAAATGGTCACGGAAGCTGCAGGCCATGTGTGCAGCACAAGAGAGGTGAGGGTTATATAAAAGCCCAAATAACAAACTGCCAAATAATGGCACAAAACGCAAGTAAAAAGGATCTCATAACATAACTTCACGGATGACAAAAGCCACAAGGGCCTATCAAAGGTCATCCGCATCCGTTAAAACCCACCCACAAAAGGCACCATCGCCAGGGCAAGACAAAAATCAAAGTCCCCCACAATATAATATAACAGATGAAAAAAAGCCACAAGGGCCCATCATAGGTCATCCGAGTCAAACGGCCTCTTTTTTTAAGTCATTTGCCACTTATGTGCCCAGGATAACAATTTATTTAAATCCCCTTGCACTTTAAAATTATCATCAATATCTTTAACTACAGCTGCTAATTTGGTATCATCAGCAAAAATTGACACTATTATTAACTGCCTCCCCAAGATCGTTTATATAGATGACAAATAATAATGGACCGAGAACTGATCCCTGAAGAACCCCACTGATAACATCCCTCCACTCTGACTTTACACCATTTAGTACTACCCTTTGCTTCCTGTCTTTCAGCCACTCAGGTATCCAATTTGAAATACCCCCACACATCCCAATCATTTTTAATTTATGAACTAGTCTCCTATGTGGTACCTTATCAAATGCTTTACTAAAATCCAAGTTAATTACATCTACATTCTCTCCCTTATCTATTAACATAACATAACATAACTTCATGGATGACAAAAGCCACAGGGCCTATCAAAGGTCATCCGTATCCATCAAATCCCACCCACATCCATAGGATTTTGTCAGATCATGCATCTACAATATCCAATTTAACAATCCATAGGAATGTCCAACCATGCATCTATAATATATAATTTAAAGCCTCCATAGGAGTCTGTCAAAAACAAAATCAAAGTCTCCCAAAATATACAATAAAAAGAAGCTGCATCCAAAGGAATGAGTCAAGAAACATATCCACATACCAAAAAGTAAGAGATTAACCCTCCATCCCCATATAATCATCCAATCTGCGCTTGAAAACTTTCAGGTTTGGGCTGTCTACAGTCTCAGGTGGCAAACTATTCCAATAATCCACCACTCTGTTAGTGAAAAAATATTTTCTAACATCCAGGCTGCACCTCTGTTTTTTAATCTATAAGTGGTGGCCTCTAGTTCTATTACTACCTTCTAACTCAAATAACTTGCTGAAATCCAATTTATCCATCCCAGAAAAGATTTTAAAAAGCTCAATCATATCTCCCCTCACACACCTTCTTTCAAGTGAAAACATATTTAATACCCTCAGCCTATCTTCATATTCAAGGTGATTCAGGGATGGTATTATTTTTGTTGCCCTCCTTTGTACTAACTCTAATAAGTTTATATCATGTCTAAAATGTGGTGACCATGCCTGTATACAGTACTCTAAATGTGGCCTGACATAAGAGTTCTATAGTTTAAGGATAACCTCCTTACTCTTGTAGCTAACATTTCTTTTAATGTAACCTAGCACCCTATTTGCTCTATTTTTTGCCTCAATACACTGCTTTGAAAATTTCAGTGACCTATCTACTATTACTCCTAGGTCCTTCTCATATTCAACTGAATAAAGCCAATACCCATCCATCTCATAGCTAAATTTTCCCTATTATCTCTCCCCATGTTAATAACTTTGCATTTATTAAGGTTAAAAGTCATCTGCTACTTCCGAGCCCAAGCTAACAACTTATTTAAGTCACCCTGCACTTTAAAGCTACCCTCAACCTCTTTGACTACAGCTGCCAATTTAGTGTCATCAGCAAAAATTGACACTTTGCTATTTACACCTTGCCCAAGATCATTTACATAGATTATAAATAATAAAGGGCCTAAAACTGATCCTTGAGGTACGCCACTAATAACATTCCTCTACTCTGACCTCACTGCATTCAGTACTCTCTGTTTCCTATTTTTCAGCTATTCAGTTATCCAATTTAAAACCTTCCCACATATCCCATGCAGCTTTAATTTGTGAACTAGTCTTCTATGTGGAACCTTATCAAAAGCTTTGCCCAAATCTAAGTAGATCACATCAATTTTCTCACCCCTATCTACTTCTTTAGTTACATAATCCATAAAATCCAGTAAATTAGTTAAATACAATCTACCTTTTCTAAAACCATGCTGAGCATCATTAATTAACCTGCTACTCTCTAGATGATCAGAAATTCCCTTCTTAACCATCTTCTCAAGAATTTTACAGACTATAGAAGTCAAGCTTTCCGGTCTAAAGTTATTTGGGTCATCTTTGATTCCCTTTTTAAAAATTGGCACACCATTTGCCAATTACCAATCATTTGGTATTTCTCCAGACTCTAGTGATCTAATATCTTTTTGTTTTTGTTTTTGACAGACTCCTATGGAGGCTTTAAATTATATATTGTAGATGCATGGTTGGACATTCCTATGGATTGTTAAATTGTATATTGTAGCTGCATGATCTGACAAAATCCTATGGATGCATTATATGGGTGGGATTTGATGGATACGGATGACCTTTGATAGGCCCTTGTGGCTTTTGTCATCCGTTAAATTATGTTATGTTATGTTATGTTAATAAATATCTTCTCAAGAGCTACTGCAATACTTTCTACACCTTCTTTGAGTATCCTAGAATGAATGTTGTCAGGGCCAGATGCCTTACTAGTATTTAATTGCATTATAAGCCCTTTAATTTCTTCTCTGTCTATATTAATAGAATTTATCACTATTTCCCTTGACCTAGAATGATCATAAATTAATCTAACTGGTTTCTCTTCTGTGAATACTGAAGCAAAATGAAGAAAATGGGAGGAATTGCTTTACAAATCGTGAGGTAGATGAATAGAATAGGCTCACTAGACATGTGATAGAAGCCTCCTCTCTGGGTAGTTTTAGGAATAGATTAGATAACTATATGGATGAAGCTGCTAGATGGGACTGACCTTTTTTTTATGTACATATGTATTATTTTTCTAAGGAGTGGGGAGATTATATTTTGCGGTTGCATGAATGGACATAATCCTCTGGATGCATTTTATGTATATTGTAGATTATCTGACGAATTCCTGTAAAGGGTGACAATGTTGACTTTTCTCTGGTAAGAAATCTTTTGTGTGTTGACTGGAACAGGAGCTGCCAAGTGTAGGCCATGAATGGGCTTTTGCAGTCTCCTTCTTTTCTTATGTTCTTATTAAGGACCTCTACTATTTCCTCATCAGATTCTTTAAAAACCTCTTCATATTTAATAGGCCCTATTTTATCACTGTTAGATTTATTATTGATTCTATAATAGCTAAAGAATTTTTTAGGATCTTTATTATTATTTTTAGCTAAATTAATTTCTGCTGTCCTTTTGGTCTTCTTAATAATCTTATTTAGTTCATTTCTGGTTGACCTATAATGGTTTAAATTATCTAAACTATTCTCACTTTGTAATCTCTGGTATGCCCTTTTTTTTCTGAAACTTTATTAGCTATTTCTTGATTCCACCATAATGGTTTCCTACATTTCTTCCTCATAGACTTCATTGGAATACACTGTTCCTGAAGCATGTTCAATATAGTCTTAAAAATATCCCACATCTCATAAGTATTCTTTACATGGAATTCTATATCCCACCTAATCTGATTTAGCATGCTGCGTAATTTATCGTAATCTCCCCTATAAAAATTTGGAATTTTTGTGGAGTTTGTCGTTGTTCTACTCTTAACTATTTGCAAATTAAACCGAACTATCTGATGATCACTGTTTCCCAATTATTCCCCTACTTGATTTGTTACGAACTCCAGAAAGTCCTAGTAAATTAGTCAAACATGATCTACCTGATCTAAACCCATGCTGAGCATCGCTGATTAACCCCTCCCTCTCTAGATGTTGGCAAATCCCTTTTTTAACTATTTTCTCAAGAATTTTACAGACTACAGGAGTTAGGCTAACCGGTCTAAAGTTATTTGGATCCTCTTTACTACCCTTCTTGAAAATGGGGACTACATTCGCTCTCTTCCAATCATCGGGTATTTCTCCATATTCCAGTGACCTAGTATACAATTTCTCCAGAGCTATTGAGATACTTTCTACCCCTTCTTTAAGTATCCTAGAATGAATATTATCAGGGCCGGAGGCCTTGGTAGCATCTAACTCACCTATTAGTCCTTTTATCTTCCTCCAATCCACACTAATGGTAGTAAACACCTCTTTCCCTGACCAATGAGTACTATACATAAGACTATTTAGTTTCTCCTTTGTAAATACTGATGCAAAATGACCATTTAGTACCTCAACTATTTCCTCATCAGTTTCTCTCACAACCCCTTCATATTTGATCGGTCCTATTTTAACTCTGCAAGACTTGTTATTAATTTTATAGTAACTAAAGAACTTTCTAGGATCTTTGTTGCTATCCTGAGCTAATTTAATTTCTGACACCCTTTTGTTCTTCTTTATAATCTTATTTAACTCATTCCTAGCCATTCCATAATCACTTAATTTTTGAATATTATTTTCTACCTGTAATTTTTTATATGCCCTTTTCTTATCTGAAATTTTTCTAGCTATCTTCTGATTCCACTATAATGGTTTCCTACTTTTGTTCCCAATAGCCTTCATTGGGATACATTGCTCTTGGACTACATTTATTATATGCTTGAAAGTATCCCACGTCCCATAAGCATTTTTACCTCTGAATTCTACATCCTAGTCTAGCAAATTTAGCAAGCTTCGAAGTTTTACATAATCTCCCTTATGAAAATTTGGAACTTATACAGCATTCTCGGTTATTTTCCCCTTCTTAATTCCCAAGTTAAAATGAACTATCTGATGGTCACCATTTCCCAATGCTTCCCCAACAGTCAATTCTTGAACTAAATGATCACTGTTAGAAAGTACTAAATCTAATATATTGTCCCCCCTCGTTGGCTCATTAACAAATTGATTAAAAAATTATCCTCAAAGCATTCTATGAACCTGCCACTTGTTCTATCCCTACCTATCATATTTTCCCAGTCCACAGAGTTTAAGTTGAAGTCCCCAATAATAACTGCATCTGTTTCACACCCCTTACTTATTTTCCTTATCATTAGTTCATCTATATCATCAGTCTGCCCAGGTGGTCTGTAAAAAGCTCCCAAATGCACCATTCTATTTTTACTGAACCTAATATCTATCCAAAGTGACTCAACTCCATCCTGCTTTATTTTAGTATTTAAACTTGAAACAATGTTGTTTTCTATATAGATAATTATTCTTCCACCAATCTTACCTGTCCTTTGACTAATGTACATATTATAGCCCTGTAAATCAAATTCACTTATTATAGTGTCACTAAATTCTATTTCATTAATCCATGATTCAGTAACGCATAATATATCTATATCCTCATTGCTAATATAACTAAATAGCTCATCCTTCTTGTTTCTAAGACTACAAGCATTTGTATAGAAACAATTTAACCCCCCTATCCCTGAAGCACCTCTTCCAACCTGAATGACCTCACCTCTATTACCTTGGAACCTATTTCTGTTATCTGCCAAGTCCATTCTACTTTCAGTACTATAATGTACTCTCATAATTCCCTGACCACTATTAGTATCTAGTTTCCCACCCGCAAAGACCTAATAACACGATCATACTCCTCCCACAACACATCTACCCCCCTCCTACTCAAATGCAGTCCATCCATCGCATACATTTCTTTCATTCCAACAAACCTATCCCACACATCCACAAACATGACACCTTCCATCTCACACATCCTCCTCACATAATCATTCGGCCCAATCGCACGAGACATCCATTCTACCCCAACATCCATTCTTGGAAGCACACCTGTCACAACACCTTTCATTCTACTTTCTTTCACCTTTTCAATTAACCTCTTGTACCTCTCACATAACTCACATGCACCCACTTTCTTCACATCATTCACTCCTACATGTGTAATCACAACCGCATCCCTTGCACAGCCAGACACCAGCTCCTCATACCTATCAGACAGATCTCTCACTCCAGCAAACACACCCTCAAACCATTCAATCTACTTTCATTCAACTTCCTATCTAAATATCTAACTCGCGAATCACCCATCACAAGCACTTCAGTCAGACTCCTATTCCTAACCCTCACAGACCTAACAGACCTTGGTCTCAAATTCCATGCTTGTTTCACTGTTGGAATGCAGTTCAATAAACTGTCCTGTCAATCCTTCAGGCAAATCAGCCAGTTCACATTTGAAGGGATTTAAAACCAAGCTGACAGTATATGAATCAAGCTCTGGAAAGTAGTCACAGAACCTATTCCTAAGTTTGGTTAGGTGCCTTGTGACTGATTCCTTCATGTCAGACTGCAGTCTTCACATTCTTCCAAAAACTCTGCCAGGTTTGGAAAGACAGCAATCTTATCGACATTTACTTTTTGGTTCCAATACCCAAGATTTGATACAAATGCTGAAATTTTTTCTGTTGCTAAGATGAGATTTTCTTTCCATGCAATTCCTTGTTCAGCGCATTTACATACCCAAATCTGTCAGCTAAGCATGCAAGAAGAGCTAGCCAGGTTAACATAACATAACATAATTTCACGGATGACAAAAGCCACAAGGCCTATCAAAGGTCATCCGCATCCATCAAAACCCACCCACAAAAAGCACCATCACCAGGGAAAGACAAAATCAAAGTCCCTCACAATATAATATAACAGATGACAAAAGCCACATGGGCCCAGCATAGGTCATCTGAGTCAAACAGCCTCTTTTTAAAGGCACCCAAACTCCCAAGAAAACTACATCCAGAAGATTGCGTCCAGAAACAAGGGTATCACCAATCAAGGCTTGTCAAGAACTAAATCATGCAGCTATAGATATATACAAACAATATTAATATATACAAAACTTAGGAACCATCACAACCTTCCCTCCCCATAAACTCATCCAACCTACTCTTAAATACATTTAAATTTGGACTACCTACTACCCTCCACAGCAATTTGTTCCAGAAGTCTACCACTCTATTGGTGAAAAAATATTTTCTTAAATCCAACCTACACCCTTGCTTTTTAATTTTCAAGTGGTGACCTCTAGTCCGATTTCCATCATCTAACTCAAAAAACTTGCTAACATCCAATTTATCTATCCCGGAAAAAATTTTATTCAGCTCAATCATATCCCCTGTCACACACCTCCTTTCGAACGAGAACATATTTAATACCCTCAGTCGATCTATATATTCAAGGTGCCTCAGGGAAGGAATAATCTTTGTTGCCCTCCGTTGCACTGACTTGAGAAGGTTAATATCGTGTCTAAAATGTGGGGACCATGCCTGTATACAGTACTCTAGATGTGGCCTAACCTAAGAGTTATAGAGTTTAAGAATAACCTCCTTACTTTTGTAACTGACATTTCTCTTAATGAAACCCAGCACTCTATTTGCCCTATTTCTTGCTTCAATACACTGCTTAGAAAACCTTAATGACTTATCTATTACTACTCCTAGATCTTTCTCATCCTCTACTGAGCTCAGCCAATACCCATCTATTTCATAGTTAAATTCTCTATTATCTTTTCCCATGTTAATAACTTTGCACTTATCAAGGTTGAAAGTCATTTGCCACTTATGTGCCCAGGATAACAATTTATTTAAATCCCCTTGCACTTTAAAATTATCATCAATATCTTTAACTACAGCTGCTAATTTGGTATCATCAGCAAAAATTGACACTTTATTATTAACTGCCTCCCCAAGATCGTTTATATAGATGACAAATAATAATGGACCGAGAACTGATCCCTGAGGAACCCCACTGATAACATCCCTCCACTCTGACTTTACACCATTTAGTACTACCCTTTGCTTCCTCTCTTTCAGCCACTCAGCTATCCAATTTGAAACACCCCCACATATCCCAATCATTTTTAATTTATGAACTAGTCTCCTATGTGGTACCTTATCAAATGCTTTACTAAAATCTAAGTAAATTATATCTACATTCTCTCCCTTATCTACTTGATCTGTTACAAACTCCAGAAAGTCTAGTAAATTAGTCAAACATGATCTACCTGATCTAAACCCATGCTGAGCATCGCTGATTAACCCCTCCCTCTCTAGATGTTGATTTTCTGAACTCCTCTGCAAGTGTGTCTTTTTGATGTCAGAAATATTTCAAGTTTGGTTTTAAGAGCCCACACTCTATTTAGGACATGGAAAAGAAGGGTTGAATATTTAGCTTCTCCATCCTCACATAAATCTTGAAACATCCTTGTGTTTAGTGCATGCCCTTTTACAACATTGACAATCTTAATTACATCATTCAACACAGCTTCCAATGGCGATGTATCATACAATGGATGACCTGAATATTAGGATTCTGTTGTTTGGCCAAAGCCACAAAACCAGTGACGTGACCAAGCATGGCAGGAGCTCCATCAACTGATACTGCGATACAATCTTCCCACTTTAAATCAACACTTTGTCTTTTGAAGTATGCATCAACCTTATTGAACACCAATACCATGAGTTCTCAACTCAAGAGAGCATAGCAACATTTCTTCTTCAATATCATCAGAACCATTGTATCGAACGTATACCATCAGCTGCAAATTGCTGCTGACATCTGTAGTCTAATCAAGTTGAATGGCAAACTTTTTACTCTTTTTTACTGAATAAATCACTTGTTCTCTCATAGTTTCTGCCAAGATGGAAATTCTTTCTTTAATAACTCCTGCAGACAAAGGCACTGTATTCAGTTGTTTAGCCACTTTCTGCCCACACATTATTTCACCATTTTTACAGCTGCCGGTTTGTTGTTTTGAGCAACCAACCATTCCACTTCAAAACTAGATATTGCTGCTGAACGTTGGTCAAACATTGCACTCTTGTTATTTTCCAATATCTGTCTTTTGACTGTTTTTTCCAGATTCTCAAGGTATTCTTGTGGTTTGCAACAGATGTGAATGAACCTTGTCCAAGTGTTTCTTCAGTTGATTCTTTTTGAAAGACTCGGCAGTCAGTACTATCATACAAAGGACACAGTGAGGTTTCATTTGTCCTTTGCCCTCTTTTTCTGTGAAGCCATAATTAAGGAACTCTGCCTGATATGTCCTTTTCCTTGCTGATGCCATCTGAAAATGAAAGAGAAATCTATCACATTTTTAAGGTCTTTTGACTTCTATTTTTGAAAAACAAAAAATTATTTAGTGATGAATTTAAGAGTTTAAATTAAAACTTTAAAATAACATAACAAAATCAAACCACAACTCACAACCATAAAAATTCAAACAATAAGACTTAAAAAGAGTGAGCATTACATCTGTAGGGGCTGCATGAAATATTCATTAAAAACTTACTTTTAATATAAAATAATTCATTAAAATAAAAAAAAATGAAAAATATAATAGTTACCCCTAAAAAAGTGAGAAATGGCAACTAAACAACTAATGGAATAATTAGGTCCCTTACAAATAAACTAAAATATCCTAAAGTTTAAACTAATCTTATATTTAACTTTTGTTGAATTTAAATCACAAAAGTCTATACAGAAACGTAAATATTATAGATTATATCATAACACCTTATGTAAATAATTATTATATACGCGTTTGTCGTCTGACCCCACCCCCACTATATTTCGCAAAACGATTAAACGTGCTGACATGATTTGGTTAAATCATTCATCTATGTAAACGTTAGTACATTAGTCTATAAACAATTAGGATGCTCCCCAGAACCCCCCAATTTAATGAAACTCAGGATCATCGTAGTGTAGTCCTCCCATTGTGTTTACCCCCACACGAGCCGTCCCCTTAAATGTACTCCAAAAACATGAATCATTCGAGTCGCTAATCTAAATATTTACCATTAACTTTCTCTTGTAACAATGAATTTACTGAAAAAGACGTCCAGAAGGCCTTTTGTTAACAATACGTTGATGATGACCTTTTTGAAAGAACTGAGAGAGCCGAGGCTTTTTCTTTTGCACCGGAGGATTTGTCATGCGTCACGCGATATTAAATTTTAGTGAAAAATGTAACACCTGGTTAACATCAAAGTTTAGCCAAGCAAAATTATCATTCTCTAGAAAATTACTGAATATTATATTTTTAAATTAATGATCATTGAAATATATAAATTAATGAAAATGACAATGAAATCAAACATAAATTATTATAGATCAGCTCTACTAATTCATCAACTACTCTGAAAGAGGCATATTCAAAACATGGCAAAATGCCGCTTAATTAGGAGAAATGTTACCAGATTTTACCGAAAAATAGAAGAAAGGCTCCTCGAGGCATTCTTTTACTCAAACTTTCATATTCGTTTTCCTCACTTAGCGCATCCACATCAATTACCCCCAATTTTTCTAAATTACAACATTTGGGGTAATTTACCCCTGTTCCTCGACCACTGCTTTAAAGGAAGCTACGATCACACTGATTACCCAGCCTACGAAACAACAAGATAATCTTCCAGACCCCATAACTGGTGACCCATTTCGTTGAACAAGCAGTGTGATCATACCAACAAATGGATTTACAAAGCGATCAACAAGCTTCTCGCTTTACTAACATGACATAATCCACCTCCATCGAACCTCCCGTCGACAAAGAAGCAGCCGATACGGGATGGCAAAAATCATGGATTTTGTTTGGTTGCCTTACCGCCCGAGAGGAAGGAGCGAATTCAACCACCATCAAGCATCCAGTCCTCAACCAAGCAGCCGTTACAGGATGGTCGAAAATCGTGGATTTCTGCTGCTTTACGGCCCCAGAGAATGGGGTGAGTTCTACCACCAGCGAGCCTCCCAGCTTCACTTCAGTAGTCGTGGATAGAATTCCACCTACGATCATTTCATCGAGCTCTGCGAGACTGCGGCAATGATGATTCAACCTCATGTTTATGCACCAGACTGTTTCGAGCAGCACTGGAACAATGTTAAAACAACAAACGAACTCACGCATTTCGTACGGGCACAGTTATAATTTTTTTTTTATAATAGCAGTAATAGTGCTTTAAAAATTCCAGTGCGAACTAATTCAAAGTGTACATGCAGTGTTAATTTTCAAGTGTAAATAGTAAAATTCCTAAGTCCGGTGATAAAAATAATAATAGGAATGTTGTGAAACTAAATTAGGTGTGTAAATTCGTCTATATATTAATATAAAGTTAACTTCGTTACGTCTAGTTTAAGAAAAATGGTGTAGTGCGTATAGACAAAGAAATGTATAAAACAGAAAGAAGTTTAGTTCGCGATGAAAAACTGCGGCTACTACATGCGAAACGCATAATTAATGTGTTGTGAGCGCGCACGCGAAGTTGTAGGTATACATGAAAATAGACAAAACCCTTAAGAGCGTTTAAAGAAATTAATACTGCAGCCAATAATAAAATTCAATGATGGGTATAATAAAGTTGTGGCGCGCACACACACACAGGCAAACATATTTTGTTCGCATTTAAGAGTGGCAGTTCGTGAGTCTAAACGGTATAAATAACGTCCGAATACTTATGATACAGTGAAAATTTGTACGTAGATGTATTTATTATAATATGGTAACACACTCCGTGTTCTCGCGGGAAATTTCTGTGGTGCTGAAACCACATTATAGAATCGCATCCGACTCAAACCACCTCAAAGATGAGCCTTTTTAAATTTTATAAAATTCTATAATTGTTTCACAGTAAACCAAGGTGACATTCTAAAAAATAGTAGATTAATAAGTATTGTGAAGGGAGCTCAGTTTACAAAATGTACATACTTCTTGTTATATTATATAATTAAAAATTAGACGGCTTGGTTATAATAATTTCTTGTATATTTATTTATGTATTACTTTATGCAAGAATTGATAAAATTTGCTAGAGTAAAGTGACTCAAAATATTGCTCATAGATGAACCTTTATATGTATTATGGAATTGTATAATCGGGTAGAACATTATCTGCACTATGATTTTATGTGAATATGATAGGGTATTTTGTTACCGTTTATGTTTGAAAACTCAGCCAACGTAACGCTGTCTGGTAGAATAAATTAAACATAAATGTTCCTTTAGAATTCGTCTCAACGCCGATTAGTCAATTTGCAATTAGAGAATGAACGCTGATTGGTTCATTTTGCACAACTTAAGTCTTAGTAGAAAAAAATAAATAAATAAGATATATATATATATATATATATATATATATATATATATATATATATATATATATATATATATATATATATATATATATATATATATATATAGCAGCATTGTGTCGCTGAAGGCAGCTATTTTCCTCTAAATGCATTGTGGTCGAGCGTTTTGTGAGTGTTTATAGGGCCATTCTCCCTCCCTCTGTAAGAATGTGCGTGTAAATGGAGAGATGTTATATATATATATATATATATATATATATATATATATATATATATATATATATATATATATATATATATTGATTTCATGTTTTGTTTAAAATGTTTTTTTCTCCCCAGGAAGTAGTTTTAATATATCATTCTATTGCAAACAAAGAGCCACTCAAATATTCTATTAGATTTTAATGTCTTGTAATAAATAATCTTTTAATAAGGGTGGCTGAGATTGTAAAATTTGCAATATAGAAATAGAATATACCTTGTACGTCAGGAATTTATTGTGAGTCCCGATAGGACGGAAAGGTTTTATATAGCCTAAATACGCGACAAGATCGCATTATTATATGAGCTCGGAGGTCAGTTGGCTGTCTGGCTTTGTTCTGGAAGGTTGTCTTACAGGAAGCTCCTGATTCTCATTGTAAGATTGGGATATAATACTGATTTGCGTGTGTAGTTTTTCTTGTATTTATTTAATACATCAATCACTGTGTAATAAATACATTAGTGATTAATACTTTTGGGGAAGATAACTGGCAGCAATCCTAAGTAAGAATTTTTTTGGTGAGTGTTAACTTTTTCCTTAGTAAATTTCTGAAAGTATGGCTGTTTGTATAGATGGTGAGAGCATGCCGTTTGAAAGTAGTGTGTATGTGGTGTGTGATGCATTTGGAGTTGAAAGGAGAGTGAATGTAACTGAATGCCGTGTGTGTTTTCTGGAAGAGGAGGTTAGGAGGTTGAGTGGGGAATGTAAGCGGTTGAATGATTTGGTGTTTGAGGTGAGAAAGATGCAAGTGTGCGATTTAAGGGTGAGATTAGTGCTAATAGGGTGGAAGATAGGGCTAGGACTGGGAACAGTGTGGAAGTTGTGAGTGATGATGAATGGTGGGTGAAAATGGATAGGATAGATAAGCTAGGACAGATTAGGTGTTTGAAAAGGAAGGATATATAACCTTTTAGGTTGACTAACAGATTCAATGTCCTGAGAGAGGAAGAGTGTGAAAGTGATTTGCCTGGTGTGATTGTGGATGAAAGCAGGATGGGTGGTAGTGTGACTGAGAGCAGGGGGGAGGGTAATGTTAGGCCAAGACAGAATAGGAGAATGACTGAGGTGCTTGTGATGGGTGACTCTCATATTAGGTATTTAGATAGGAAGTTGAGTGATAGCAAGTGGAAGGGAATGAGAGTTTGTCTGCCGGGTGCTGGTGTAAGTGATTTTGTGAGAGGTATGATAGGCTGGTTTCTGGGTGTGAGAGGGATGCAGTTGTGATTACGCATGTGGGATTGAATGGTGTAAAGAAGGTGGGTATATGTGAGTTACGTGAGCAGTATAAAAGGTTAGTTGAAAGGATGAGTAAAAGCAGGGTAAAAGGTGTTGTTTCTGGTGTGCTTCCGAGATTGGATGTGGGATGGAATGGTTGGCGCGTGCAATTGGTCTGAATGAATTTGTGAAAGGACTGTGTGAGTTAGGATTGGTGTTTGTAGATGTCTGGGATGGGTTTTACGGGAATAGGAGGTTGTATGCGATGGATGGGCTCCATCTTAGTCGGGCAGGTGTTGAGGTTCTATGGGGGGAGCTGGATAGTGTGATTAGGTCCTTACGGGTGGGAAACTAGAAGCTGTTAGAGGTAAGGGAATAACAAGAATAGAGTGCAGGTGTAGGAAATGGAAGAGATGCAGAGATAGACGAATAGCTAAGGAAGGGGGCATACTGATGCGTTATAGGGGGACTAATGCATAAGTGAATGAGCAGATAACTAGGAATAAAAAAGCACGATGCAATGAAGATGGGAATAATAAAAAAAACTTAAAAATATACTACACAAATGGTCGGAGTATAAGGAATAAGATTGATCTCTTAAGAGCGTTAGCGAGTGAAGAGAATTTTGATATAATTGCGATAACAGAGTCATGGCTTGATTTGGCAGGTATTCACTTTAAACCTGAGGTTGAGATTGAGGGCTTTAACATGTTCCATACAGATAGGAATAGGGAGAGAGGAGGAGGGTTATTAGTTATATTAAAGATAATCTCCAGTGTTGTGTAAACAGTACAATTAAATTAGATGATAACACAGAGTCATTATGGCTAAATGTAAAGGAAGGTAAAAACAAGCTTGTCATAGGATTATTATACAGACCACCAAATCTTAGTAAGGAAGCTTCAAATCTTCTGTGGCAGGAGATAGAACGGGCATGTAGAAGTAAGCATGTGTGTATAATGGGCGATTTTAATTACAGAAATATAGACTGGGAAGCTCTTGTGGGTGATCAGGAGGCTGAGGAATTTTTCAATGTTGTCCAAGATAATTTTCTGAGGCAGATTATTAACGAACCCACTAGAGGTAATAATGTACTGGATTTAGTTCTGACAAATAGGAAAGAAGTTATTAAGGATACTGAGATTGGAGGAAATTTGGGTAATAGTGACCATTGTGAAATTAGATTCAAGATGAAATGGAATGGTATTGATAGTAGCATGAACAATGTTAAAATTCCTGACTTTAGAAGAGCAAATTATAATGGGCTAAGGACTTACCTGGAGGCGGTTGTACAGAAACCAGGCAATGAAATCAAATCAGGAATAGATTCAATGATATCAGTTAGTGGAGACAATAATCACCAGGAGGAAGAGATTACAATTGAAGAGGAGTATGAAAGAATAATTGAGCAATTAATTACAGGTCAGATGATTAACATTCCATATAAGGAGATTAGGACTAAAAATAATGACCCAAAATGGATGACAGATAAGATTAAGCATTATATTGGCATTAAAAAGGGCATTTATAGGAAAATAAAAAATAGAGAGGATCACTTAAGGCAGATATATAATGAACTAGCAAGAGATGTTAAAAAGTTAATTAGAGTAGCAATGAGAAATTATGAAATTAAAGTGGCAAAAAGGGGCAAAGGAAGATCCTAAAAGTTTTTAGCAATTATACAAAACTAAGGTTAGAGATACAAAAGGCCCAATTATAGATTCCAATGGAGAATTAGTCAGTGATAGGGACTCAATGGCTGGAATGCTAAATGACTTTTTTCTCTCAGTATTTACACAGGAGGATACTCTAAATATACCCGAGGTGTCAATGATCTTTCGGGGTAATGATGAAGAGAAATTAAAGGATATCTTGATCACAAAGGAGATAGTGACAAAGGAAATTGATAAAATCAAAAGTAGTAAAGCACCCGGTCCTGGTGAGGTCTTTCCTAGAATTTGAAAGAATGTAAGGATGTGTTAAGTGAGCCCCTAGCATGCATCTTTAGAAAATCATTGGAGAGTGGCATTGTGCCAGTGGCATGGAAGAAAGCCAATGTAATACCTATATTTAAGAAAGGGGATAAAACAAATATGTCTAATTACAGACCAGTAAGTTTGACATCAGTGGTAGAGAAAATGATGGAATCTATTATAGCAAGGAATATTAGAGATCACTTGGATAAGCATAAGTTGATAAAAGAATCACAGCATGGGTTTAGTAAGGGTAAATCCTGTCTGACTAATTTGCTGTCTTTTTATAGTAAGGTGTATGAAGCAGCAGATAATGAGGAAAACTATGATATTTTATACTTGGACTTTAGTAAGGCTTTTGATCGAGTGCCACACTTACGGCTTCTGAGCAAAGTTAAAGCACACGGGATCGATGGCAGTATATTTAGGTGAATTCAGTCATGGCTTGGTGACAGACAGCAAAGAGTTAGTATAGATGGAGTTAAATCTGGGTGGGGGTGTGTTAGCAGTGGAGTTCCGCAAGGATCTGTTTGGGGTCCCTTGCTATTCTTAATTTATATTAATGATCTTGACATAGGTATAAGTAGTGACCTGAGTAAATCTGTTGATGATACTAAGCTAGGTAGGGCCATTAGGGCTGATTCTGATGCTGTTGTAATGCAGGAGGAATTGACCATTCTGTCCAATTGGGCTGAGAAATGGCAAATGAAGTTTAACATAGACAAATGTAGTGTACTTAGTATAGGTAGAAATAATCCATTGAATAGTTATAAATTAACTGGGAGAATTTTAGGGAGGACCGATTGTGAGAGGGACTTGGGTATTTTGGTAAGTTCAGACCTTCGTCCTAGAAAGCAATGCCTAAATGCTAAGAATAAAGCTAATAGGATATTGGGATTCATTAGGAGGAGTGTAAGCAATAAGAGTGCTGAAGTCATTCTAAAACTGTATCTGGCGCTAGTTAGGCCTCATCTAGACTATGCAGTACAATTTTGGTCACCATATTCTCGGAAGGATATTGATTTGGTTGAGTCTGTGCAGAGAAGGATGACAAAGATGATTGGTGGGCTAAGAACTTACCTTATGGTGAAAGGCTCAGAAAACTAAAGCTACATACATTGGAAAGGAGAAGAGTCAGAGGGGAATTGATTGAAGTCTTCAAATGGGTAAAAGGATATAATAAAGGGGATCTGGGTAAGGTTCTTATACTTAGTGAACATGACAGGACACGTAGCAATGGGTTTAAGCTTGATAAGTATAGGTTTAGGAAGGAGATTGGGAGGAATTGGTTTATAAATCGTGTGGTAGATGAATGGAATAGGCTCACTAGACATGTGATAGAAGCCTCCTCTCTGGGTAGTTTTAGGAATAGATTAGATAACTATATGGATGAAGCTGCTAGATGGGACTGACTTTTTTATGTACATATGTATATATTTTTCTAAGGAGTGGGGAGATTATATTTTGCGGCTGCATGAATGGACATAATCCTCTGGATGCATTTTATGTATATTGTAGATTAGATCTGACGAACTCCTGTAAAGGGTGACAATGTTGATAACTTTTTTCTGGTAAGAAATCTTTTGTGTGTTGACTGGAACAGGAGCTGCCAAGTGTAGGCCATGAATGGTCTTTTGCAGTCTCCTTCTTTTCTTATGTTCTTTAAAAGTCGTACGCAAAAATTGTGCGCACACAAGTGGCAGCCAACAAGACTCTTCTCCGGGA
>OZ018330.1:71925953-72096502 GCA_963969495.1 Ceratothoa steindachneri
AGCCTCCGTTATGACGATACGCTAGGGTGTTGGTTATTAGGGACAAGGAAACCTTTGATTTATAAATGTCAATAATGAGCATTTATTTCCTACTTTTTCCATCCTATGGAACTAATACATAGTCATTGCTTCTTATGGTTGTGAGCCGGAGGGCGCATCTCCAAACGCTGCCTTAAAAGAAGCGTTTAACAATCACAAAGGAACGAATTTGGGTCAATAAAAATGGGCAATTCTTTAAGACATTTTTCTCAAAAAATATCCTTTCCTATGATTGCAGGTGTTGTTCCAAATCTTTGGTATCATCATCATTATTTTGTGTCTGAATATCTGGCTTATAGTTCCTACCATGGCGCTGTACATGGTTTTCCATTCTCTTCGATGGGTCTACCTTTGTTCTGCGCGAGACATCAAAAGACTGGAAGGGATAAGTAAGTGACGAGTCATTTTCCGTCGTCCTCTTCGATTCAGACATTCGAGCTCACCCAACTCCCATCCTGCCCACCCAGCGTAGCCTGCCACTACCCCCCCTTCCTCCTGACTCATTATTTAAGTGCCAAACTAGCCAACTGCCTTCGGCAGTCGTACATTTTTGTTTCCTTCAAATTTGAGGTTTTCTCTTCTTCAATCCCAGGAAGCGAGTACCACCGAGTTTTCAAAAGACCGAATGGGTAGAACTCGGTCAATTTGTTGACGATTGTGACAAGGTAAATTTATCCTTTTTTACGGACCTCGTCAGTCAAGATGCTCAACTACATCCACAATTTTGCTCCTGCCTGAAAAATTCTACTTATTCCTTACCATGGATCCTTTAAATTGACCGAGTTCTGGAAATTTGCTCCTTTCGGAACTCGAACTTGCCCACCACTGAAACAACCTGATGCTCATATCACAAAAAATATTATAAGGGTGGACGTCCTTTTTAAATCCTCCTCCTGAGGAGAAATTAAGCCCCCTTTTCATGTCTTTTCATGCATGTTTTCAGTTGTGCCCCTCAATGATTGTTCTCGCGAAGAGAGGGCAAACCTGCTCTTATAAACCATCATAGTACTCATTTTATCCATCTCTACCCCTTCTTATCGCTGCTGGTCGCACTGCAGTTGCAAAAAGAATGCATCTGGAAAGATCATTTCAGTTAATATTGGTAGCTTTGATTAAATATAATAGCTTTGTTTTCAATAGAATAAAACTTAATTTAGAATTGACTCATTAAACCGCATATGGGTATCTCATTTAGCAAGATCAAATTTCACTGGCGTGTTTTATCTATGTAGTTGATTCCTGTTTACTTTACAAGCACAAAGCCCGGTCTTCAGTCATCTGAGCACAGCCCTGCAAGGTCTAACGACGATTAGGGCATTTGGAAGGCAGAGCCTTGTTTCATTCCAGTTTGAAAACCACCAAGTGAGTTTACACAATTCACTTCAGAATCCTCTCTATTCCTCCAGTAAAAATTCATTGAAATACTTTAAGATTTTGCATGCCTCTTTCGGATCTTTTTATGCTTCCTCACTTCCTCCTAAGGGGGTCCTAAATTAGTATATATATGTACCAATGAATTCTAAGTTTCATCTTCTTTCTGGAGTTCTGAAATATACTATTGTGTCCTAGAATTCCAGAGGGTTAAATATATTTTTTTGATTTAGTGCACAGAGCGCCTTTCCATCAACTAAGGAAAAAGCTTGAGAGAAAAGGTAGATCTTCAAAGCACGCTTAAAGCCACCAAGGGTTGGGGGAGTGAGCAGTATCGTAGCAGGAAGATTATTTCACATAGGGAAAAATGCAGAAAAAGTACAATCAACTCTGCACCAAAAACGACTACGAGCAACAATCAGTAGGGGCAAAGCTTGAGCGTAGGTTTCTCGGGGGAAAGTATAAGGTCAGTGAAGGAGGCAGTTGCGACTGTTAAGGTCTTATATGTAATAAGGAGAGCTTTGAAGGTGATTCTGTATCGAATAGACAGCCAGTGCAGTTTGTGAAGCAGATGAGTGGCAGCAAAGAAGCGTCTACGGTAGACAAGAACACGGGCTGCAAATTGTTTAACTAATTGGAGGGGTCGAAGTATGGAAACCTCTGATCCAGGAGTGGCAGTAGTCAAGTCAAGAGGTGATGAAGGTATAAATAAATAGCAATCTCAAAGCTGGTGTTGAGAAAGTGAGAACGGATTCGGTTGAGTTTACGAAGGAAACGAGAGGGGATTTATAAACGTTGGCAACATGAGTTTTGAGATATAACTGACTATCAAATGTGATTCCGTATTTTTATAAATGAATGTAAATCAAGGGCATGAAAAACGCCAAGGTTAAGATAATGGCCATAGTTTTGGAACGAACCACATCGACAGAAGTGCCCACCAGTTATACCTCTGTTTGTTTTCCGATGGTTGAGTTTTAAAAGGTTGCCCCATAGATTTTCAGTGATTATGTTATAATCAGATAGTGGGTTTTTTTAATCTTAATAAAATAAGTTGGGGGAGAGATGAGAGAGATTTGCGTGTCATCAGCGTAGAAATTAAATCCAAGACTAAGAATAGCCTCCACGAATGAAAAAGATGCGAAACAGAAGTGGTCCAAGAACCGCCCCTTGCGAAACACCAAATGTACCTCCTAGGGACGATATATATCATTGCCAATATGAATAGAGTGAGTTCAAGAGTAAAGATACAGGAACAACCAGGAACTCAAGGAAGCCGTGAAGAAAAGTTGTTCAATGTTGTTAACTGCTGTTGAGAAGTTCAAAAGTACCAGAATGGAAGGCTAGCCACTGTCGGCCCCACGGCGAAAGCGATCCCTTACATGTAAGAGAGCTGAGTCAGTGTTCTTTCCTGCCTTAAAACAGGACTGAAGAAACTAATTGATAATGAAGGAGGATAGGTGTTATACTGTATAATCCGAACTGATATCAGCTTTTCAAGGACTTCTGAGAGAAATTGAAATTAAGGGATTGGGCGAAACTTGCCAATTCATTTCAATTTCTTTAGAATATGGCCAACAATAGTGTATTTGATTTTATAATGTACTGGCAGCAAAGATAAGTAATACGTAAGAATGAAAACTTGGGGTGAATGAGTCTAGAAGTGAACAGGTCTTTTCCAATGAGAGAAGTAGAAAATTTATTTTATAAGGGCGATAAACGGAAGTTTATGTAGGAGAGAAAAAGGCTAGGTTACCCAGTTACAAGGAATAGATGCAGAGGGCATGCCGAAAAGCGGAGAATACAAAAAGATATATAATGGGAAGAGACTGGGGCTTCAGAGAAGCAGAGATTAGGAAGAAGCTTGAACAAGGTGTGTGTGCGTGTATTATTTTTGTTTTCTGCGTGGATACGTCGGGTGTGAATCTCACGGGCGGATACACTATAGGAGGGAATCGTTTTAGGTTGTAACGAAGAAGTGGGTTACGGAGGTTGTTTCTCTTTCGGCACCACGAGTACGGGCACCCCGAAGTCGGTTTTTCCAGGCTGTTTTGTGTCTGGGGGTATTCAAAACAACAGCCGAGGAGCACTCAACACGTCAGCGCGTGTTGAGTGAAGAAAGAGAGCGGAAGGCCACGTCGAGGTCAGTTGAGGTAATGGCAGAACCCCTTGTCATCTGTTCTTTGTTAATTGAAGTGAATGGACAATATAAGGTCAATTGGCAGGGTATGTGCAGGGGTTAGGTGAGAAAAAAAAGAGAAACTAAATTGGATGAGGAGGTAGTCATTAATAGCTGTAAAGGAGTCAGTTAAGGTTAGGTTATCAATTGGGAATGAAAAAGAGACTAATAGGTCAAATGTATTTCCATGAATATGAGTTCCCGGGAGATGAGAAAAAGTAACTTTAAATTCGCAAGAAGTCGCAGATAAGATGGAGTATACTAGTGCATGTTAAAATTTCTCAGAGTAAGTTTTAAGAGACATTGATTACAGAAGGCAAATGTTCAAGAATTTGCCCAGCTCATTGAAGAATGATTACTTGGGATAACCTGGGAGACGGTAAATAATCGCGACTCTAAGAGTAGATTTCTGATGTAAGCAGAGTTTCAAAAGTTTTGGGAGATTTTAATGAGAGAGCGAGGATGAATGGGACATTAATTAAACCAATTCCACTCCCACGTCAGCGCGGAGGAATGAATACCTACTAGAGGACAGCAGCAGGCTAGTTACGTTTTTGTTAAGCAAAAACAACTAGTAAACTTCTCAGATGAACTGCGACAATAAAATCCAAACAGCGGAGAAAGAGTGATCATTTGGGGGCATGAATGAGTTTATGTGTGTTTGTGAAGGTGTTAGTATTCACAGAGAAAACTCTATAAGTCCTGGTTTCATTAAACCTAGACACTTTATTCTATTGTAAGTTGATGCGGTGAGTCTGTTTGTTGTTATAGTTCAGGAATAACGAAGACTAGAGCATCCTTGAGTAGCAGAGACGTCACTAGGCCGAAAATTTTAGATTCATCTGAGTGTGAGGAGAAACAGGAGTAGTTTGGAGGCAAAAGGATAGGATTATGGAAAGATGCCGCTCACAAGCACGCAGGAATAGGAGAAATTATTTATTTATAGATACTGAGCAATCTATTAACAAAACAACAGATATTCGCATTCTTCCCACCAGAGCAGCGTAACGTTAAGAAATGATTTTAATTTTAAAAATACCCGGTTCTCATAAAGGTGAAGGACTCCCTAGGGAGGAAAGGAAAGAAAACCAAAATGCACATATCCTGAATCATTAGAGTAAAAGGATTCGTAGTCAATCTTCATTTAAAATCAAAACTAGAGAACTCTACAATTAGTCAATATAACATTACCCAATGTATTTGTATATATGCTTGGCACTTCTCCTTGTTGATGCTAATTTTGTGCATAAAGAAATATGTAAATAAACATTAATAACATTCTAATTCTATTCTTTCTTTTTTGCCCATAGGATGTCCACTCATCCGCTTGGTTTTTGTTCCTTTGCACAACGAGGATTTTTGGTGTTCTTCTAGACGTCCTTTCTACCGTCTACATTGCCTTCGTGACCTTCGGTTTTATGTTCAGGAAAGGTAGAGATGACAGTGGTCGAGACGCCTATTCGGCCTTTATTCAACGGCCAAAACTTTGTGGTCAATTCTGCATTTGCCTGAATGTTTAGCTAAAGAAAATCTTACAAATAGGCGGTCATTGTAAGATCTCCCTTCGGCAAAGTTTTCCGGTGAAAGAAGGCAGATATTGTAATTATGAGTTCTATGTCTACAGAAATTCCGTTGATTTATATAACGTTATGTGTAGCCTATGTGATCTTTATGGATACGGAGATATAATTAATTTATTTACTACCTAACCGGGAGCATACATCCTTTAATACCATGAGTAAGAAGAAATTCAGGGCTGACAAATCATCTACTGCCAAAGAGAATACTGATAAGGCATTTTCTGATTTTAAAAAATTGCAAACATTTTATTTTATGACTTCAAAATCTAATGAACAAACGTTGATTTTTAGATTTGCTTCCTGGCGAAGTTGGATTAGGCATATCTCTGGTGATGGTCCTCACTGGTATGTTCCAGTGGGGTGTAAGGCAGTCAGCAGAACTTGAAAATCAGATGACATCGGTCGAAAGGATTTTAGATTACTTGAAGATCCCTCAGGAAGAAGAAGAAGACCATCAGCCACAAAAGAAAGGTAGTGCAGGGAGGTTGCGTGGAGAAAGGATTGGAAAGAAGAGGAATGAGAAGTGAGAAGGGAGGATAAGCGTAACCAGTCATTGAGGTTGCATGATCTTTCTCCTATCCATCCACGCAGAGGAGAGGTAGTTCGTAGTTATTGATGAATGTTTTTGTTGTACAAACAAGTCCAGAAAATTTTATAATCCGTCCCTGTGCAGAAATCATTCTTCTTTACCTTTAACCCGCCAAAGTGGCGAGACTTCAGGCCGCTTTCTGTCATCTTCGCGGGACGCCTCACCATCTGATGGAGAGCTCCCTTGCGCCTTATTGTGACGACTGCGTTGTCCCCCAGACTGTTTGACACATTCTTGTTGAATGTTCCAGTCTGGGTGATCTCCGCGCAAGTTACCTGTCCCGGTTCCGGGAAGAGCAGACTCGCTACCACTTGTCCATGGTAGTCGAGACGGGTTCGTGTACACAGACTTGTGAACTATCTGACTTTCTGGAGGAGGTCGGCCTACTCAATTTTATTTTATTATATTTGGTGTTGGTCGCCTTTTCCTGCGCTCGGGTGAGGTGGACTCATCCCGACGCCGAAATCTGCTTCCTTGTAATTTTTTTGCTTCTTCTTTTGTTTTTGTATGTTTTTGGTTTGTTTGGGATTTTTTGTCATGGTGTCTTTAGCACTATTTTTGTTGTTTTTAATCTAGCCTATCATTAGGCTGTGGGATGTTTACGGCGACTTATGCCCCAGTAGGAAGTCGCAAGATTAGCGCTGAAAAAATATATTTATCTTTAGAACTTTGCACTTTCCATTTATAAATTGGTTGTTCTCAGTTGTCTAACCCACAGTTTAAATGGAGTGAAACGCTTGATAGAGAACTTGCTATCTAAATATTATCTCTGAGTGCGTTCAACACCATTTAATCTGTTTTAGGGTTCTTGCTATCTAAATAATATATCTGACTGCGTCCAACACTATTTAATCTGTTTTAGGATTCTTGCTATCAAAATAATATATCTGAGTGCGTTCAACACCATTTAATCTGTTTTAGGATTCTTGCTATCTAAATAATATCTCTGAGAGCGTTCAACACCATTTAATCTGTTTTAGGATTCTTGCTATCTAAATAATATCTCTGAGTTCGTTCAACACCATTTAATCTGTTTTAGGATTCTTGCTATCTAAATAATATCTCTGAGTGCGTTCAACACCATTTAATCTGTTTTAGGATTCTTGTTATCTAAATAATATATCTGAGTGCGTTCAACACCATTTAATCTGTTTTAGGATTCTTGCCATATAAATAATATCTCCGAGTGCCTTCAACACCATTTAATCTGTTTTAGGATTCTTGCTATCTAAATAATATCTCTGAGTGTGTTCAACACCATTTTAACTGTTTTAGGATTCTTGCTATCTAAATAATATCTCTGAGTGCGTTCAACACCATTTAATCTGTTTTAGAATTCTTGCTATCTAAATAATATATCTGAGTGCATTCAACACCATTTAATCTGTTTTAGGATTCTTGCTATCTAAATAATATCTCTGAGTGCGTTCAACACCATTTAATCTGTTTTAGGATTCTTGTTATCTAAATAATATATCTGAGTGCGTTCAACACCATTTAATCTGTTTTAGGATTCTTGTTATCTAAATAATATCTCTGAGTGCGTTCAACACCATTTAATGTTTTAGGATTCTTGCTATCTAAATAATATCTCTGAGAGCGTTCAACACCATTTAATCTGTTTTAGGATTCTTGTAATCTAAATAATATCTCTGAGAGCGTTCAACACCATTTAATCTGTTTTACGATTCTTGCCATCTAAATAATATCTCTGAGTGCGTTCAACACCATTTAATCTGTTTTAGGATTCTCGCCATCTAAATAATATCTTTGAGTGCGTTCAACACCATTTAATCTGTTTTAGGATTCTTGCCATCTAAATAATATCTCTGAGTGCGTTCAACACTATTTAATCTGTTTTAGGATTCTTGCCATCTAAATAATATCTCTGAGTGTGTTCAACACCATTTAATCTTTTTTAGGATTCTTGTTATCGAAAAAATATCTCTGAGAGCGTTCAACACTATTTAATCTGTTTTACGATTCTTGCCATCTAAATAATATCTCTGAGTGCGTTCAACACCATTTAATCTGTTGTAGGATTCTTGCTCTCTAAATAATATCTCTGAGTGTGTTCAACACCATTTTAACTGTTTTAGGATTCTTGCTATCTAAATAATATATCTGAGTGCGTTCAACACCATTTAATCTGTTTTAGAATTCTTGCTATCTAAATAATAAATCTGAGTGCATTCAACACCATTTAATCTGTTTTAGGATTCTTGCTATCTAAATAATATCTCTGAGTGCGTTCAACACCATTTAATCTGTTTTAGGATTCTTGTTATCTAAATAATATCTCTGAGTGCGTTCAACACCATTTAATGTTTTAGGATTCTTGCTATCTAAATAATATCTCTGAGTGCGTTCAACACCATTTAATCTGTTTTAGGATTCTTGTTATCTAAATAATATATCTGAGTGCGTTCAACACCATTTAATCTGTTTCAGGATTCTTGCCATCTAAATAATATCTCTGAGTGCGTTCAACACTATTTAATCTGTTTTAGGATTCTTGCCATCTAAATAATATCTCTGAGTATGTTCAACACCATTTAATCTGTTTTAGGATTCTTGTCATCTAAATAATATATCTGAGGGCGTTCAACACCATTTAATCTGTTTTAGGATTCTTGCCATCTAAATAATATCTCTGAGTGCGTTCAACACCATTTATCTGTTTTAGGATTCTTGCTATCTAAATAATATATCTGAGTTCGTTCAACACCATTTAATCTGTTTTAGGATTCTTGTTATCTAAATAATATCTCTGAGTTCGTTCAACACCATTTAATCTGTTTTAGGATTCTTGCTATCTAAATAATATCTCTGAGTGCGTTCAACACCATTTAATCTGTTTTAGGATTCTTGTTATCTAAATAATATCTCTGAGTGCGTTCAACACCATTTAATGTTTTAGGATTCTTGCTATCTAAATAATATCTCTGAGAGCGTTCAACACCATTTAATCTGTTTTAAGATTCTTGTAATCTAAATAATATCTCTGAGAGCGCTCAACACCATTTAATCTGTTTTACGATTCTTGCCATCTAAATAATATCTCTGAGTGCGTTCAACACCATTTAATCTGTTTTAGGATTCTCGCCATCTAAATAATATCTTTGAGTGCGTTCAACACCATTTAATCTGTTTTAGGATTCTTGCTATCTAAATAATATATATGAGTGCGTGCAACACCATTTAATCTGTTTTAGGATTCTTGTTATCTAAATAATATCTCTGAGTGCGTTCAACACCATTTAATCTGTTTTAGGATTCTTGCTATCTAAAAAATATCTCTGAGAGCGTTCAACACCATTTAATCTGTTTTAGGATTCTTGTTATCTAAATAATATATTTGAGTGTGTTCAACACTATTTTATCTGGTTTAGGATTCTTGCTATCTAAATAATATCTCTGTGTGCGTTCAACACCATTTAATCTGTTTTAGGATTCTTGCTATCTAAATAATATCTCTGAGTGCGTTCAACACCATTTAATTTGTTTTACGATTCTTGCTATCTAAATAATATCTCTGTGTGCGTTCAACACCATTTAATCTGGTTTAGGATTCTTGCTATCTAAATAATATCTCTTAGAGCGTTCAACACCATTTAATCTGTTTTACGATTCTTGCTATCTAAATAATATCTCTGAGTGCGTTCAACGCCATTTAATTTGTTTTAGGATTCTTTGATAGCAACTTAACTTGAAGCTGCCCCTTCTCTCCCTCATTTTCTAAACTTTATAATATTCATTTGTCGCTAATCTTTGGCAATTACGCATTTCAAATTCGAACGTTGAGCATACCAGTTCGTCGTCTTCCGAACACTTCACTCCTCTTTTTTTTTCAGTCTTCACCTACCCACGATGGCCAAACCAGGGTCAAATAATATTCGAAAATGTCTTCCTCCACTACAATGTCCAGGAGGCGCCCGTCCTTAAAAACATCAACTTTACCATTGCCCCGGCTGAAAAGGTACGAACACCATAAAGGCTCACGTATTCCCGTCATGTTTTGACTGATGTATTCTCATGATTCGCATAAAATGGAATTGGTAGAAATGTATGTAAAGCACAGCTATTCAACTAAATAGGCACGAGAGAGAAAGAAATCCCACCCACCCCTAGCTGCATCTTGATCAAACATAATTGTAACTTCTGGATTGATTTAATCTGTTGATACTCTATATTATTAGCCTGAAAATGAAAGCGTGAGAACATCAAAGTATTAAACAGCCATGAATCCAAATGCGTTTGAGAGAAAATGTTTTGGCAGCGCAATTTCTTTATAACGCGTGAATGTATTCTTTCACTTCTATTTCAAGATCGGTGTGGTTGGAAGGACTGGAGCAGGCAAGTCTTCGCTGGTTGCGTGCTTGTTTCGTCTATCATCTGTACATGGTCAAATATACATTGATGGTGTGAATATAGAATCGACTTCGCTGTCGGAGCTACGAAGAGAGCTTTCTATCATACCGCAAAACCCAGTCCTTATTTCAGCGACGCTTCGGCGCAATCTTGATCCCTTTTCAGAATATTCCGATGAGTCTCTTTGGAATGCTCTCGAAGAAGTAAGAGTCTTCCTTATTTGTTTGAGCAACTTGAAAAATAGAGTCAAATAGCGCATACTTAATTGTGCACTCGATGATTAGTAACATCCAACCTGAAGTGAAGGTTTGTGGCGCTTCGTAAACGAAAGAGCTCGCGGAACAATCCCTAAATAAAAACAACCTATTTTCCCAAAGGTAAACTCAAATTATACTTATGAGTTTTGAGTTTGCTTTCAAAGTCCGCAAAATAGCTACATGGATAGTGTAGTTTTCTTAGCAAATTTTATTAAACTGCAAACAGTTTGGGAAAATATTAAATGATCCAAATTACTCAATACATGACAGTGTTTTTCACTATGACTCAGAAATTCTTTGTAAGTGTACTTCAGACATGATACCACGCCACTACCAAAGAGGCGACACAAGGCTCGTTTATAAAGAATAGATAAAAAGATAGCGTGTTCATTGTCTATATTATCCTTGCGTTTGGAACCTTGCGGCCTCGGGCCCTAATAACAAATGGTAAAGAAATGTCCCTGATATTACAAGGGGGGAAAGCTTATTTGAAAGTTGTCTAACGAGAGAGAATTAAAGTTGGGATCATTTCTATCATCGTTAATCACATTCGAAGGCGAAAAATATTATTTCGCTTTCCTTAAAATAAAGCAATGTAAGGTCATTGTTAAATGATCTTTCGATCTTTTAATTTCTTTCAGCATTGTATTTTCACTTCCAGGTTAATTTAAAAATGGTAGTGCAACAAATGCCTGAAAAGCTGAATACTAAAATCGCCGAGAGGGGAAGTAACTTGAGCGTCGGGCAAAGGCAGCTGGTGTGCATGGCAAGAGCCCTCCTTAAGCATAACAGAATCCTCGTAATGGATGAAGCAACTGCCAACGTAGATGCTGAGTAAGACTACATTAAGTTAATATAGAGAGAAAACAGGAGATTTGGGGCTCATTAAAAAAATAAGAAAGTAGTTAGAGGGACAACTAAGGGAACCGGAGCTACTGAGATAATTGTCTTTTCATCTTGAATACTGTAGCTAGGACAGGGATCAAGGAGCACTTGCCTAGATATTCCTAGGATAAAATCTAATTGATAATATGAATATAAACATATTAAGTAATCTTTGAAGTTTCTAGAGCTTAAGTTTACCATGTTACTTCTGCTTTTGAGGAAATGTTTCTTTCCACCTCTCAAAAGAGCGTCTTCTTGAGTGTCTCTAAGTACAAATATGTCAACTTAGGATTCATTTTGCCCAGGGTCCATCTTTTATTCTGGCAGTGTGAATTCCGCATTTCCCTTTACAGACCACATTTCTCTCGTTTTACAATTTTCCTCATTCGTGTTTGTGTCGGCTATTTTTATTATATACCTACGAGTATCGTTCGTTTTTCATTGTAAAAAAAATATATGTTAAATTTGGTCAATTGCATTAATTGAATATTTACCTTTTAAACTTTTGAAACAGCATCTAAACTTTTCTGCCACCTTTTAACCCATTTTCATTTTACTGATGATTTCCTATTCCATGCTGCTATCAGAAGTCATAAGATGACCTCTGCCAACGCATTCTTGGAACTGCTCTAAATTTTATCATGGATTTTAATGGCCTATCTTCAGCGGAACAGGTGATCATTATTTTGGTCTTTAGAGAGACCATTTTCAGTTTTTAAGGATCTCTGGTGATTATTATGTTATAATTGGTAGCAATTTTTATGCAATTGATGTAAACAATGATATATAGGACTGTTTTTTAACCTTTTTATGATAGTGGCACCCTAATTGCTATCTAGAATCAGTCATGGCACTCCAATATATAATAATTTGCGTATAAATACTAATTTACGTGGAAAGCACTTCAAAATTAACCACGGTTTACATTTAAGCTGATTTAAACGAAATAGGACAACAAAATGAGAAAATAAGTTTTACGTTTAAAAGTTTAATGGGAAATTTGAGCTTGATGAGTATCACATAATTCTTTAATAATGGGACTTATATTGACAAGGCAACTCTCATTTCTTCCTTCACTGTCTGCAATCTTTCTCTTTTCGTTGTTTTTGTTGTACAATGCCTAAAAGCTAGTTTTAAAATAGTTTCAACTGTCGTTAGTTTTTTTTAAATGTTATGAAGGTTAGATCCGGTTGTTTGGGTTTGTTGGTTTTATTAGACGATTATGAGTTCGTTGTTCTGTTATGTTTTTCAATTTAGGCATTTTTAAAATTATTTCTTGGTCGCTCCGGGGCACCACGTTTGAAAACCACTGCTATATAGTCAAGAAAAGACAGGTGGCTTCAATGTCTCCCCCAAATCTAGATTTTACCTTATTTCCGATCCCAGAATCGTAAACATCGCCTCGCGTACTGTTGTAAACAGCTTGGCTCATTATATTCATTCCTATATTTTTCTTGAAAGTGCTCTGCAATAATTGTTGAGCATCATAAATAATATAATTGCTGCACAAAGCAAAGTTCTTCTTGGGTCTCATTGCCATGACTGTATTGTATAATAGTAGGAGATTACCCGGCGTTGCTCGGGTTGAATTGCGACTCTCTTGAGTGTACACGAAGAATTTCTCAGGGCATTTGCTGTTGCTCCCAGGTCAGGTTGATTAAAGGGGATGATTTTATTTGATGATTGCGAGCTTTTGAAGTGTGGCGAAGGTTAGGTTACGTTGTTCGGATTGATTGATTTGAAGGGATGATTTTTAACTGATTCAATTGTAGCGAAGGGTAAGTTTGTTTTGGGGGAGTTGGTTTTATTTGGTGGTTGCGATTTGTTTGATATGTTATGAAGGTTAGATCCGGTTGTTTAGATTTGTTGGTTTTATTAGACGATTATGAGTTCGTTGTTCTGTTATGATTCTTAGGTTAGTGTGTTTGATTTTGGTGGTTTTGTATAATATTTCTGACTATTTCTTGTATGATTATTTTTGAATTTATTTTTACCTAACTTATTAATTCCCTTGGAAAAATTTAGGTAAGATGAAAGCATTTCTATATCTACTAGTAACCCAGTTAGCACGTCTATAGTGAAAAGACCTCCACACACAGAAACAATCTTTTATTTTTATATATGCGGAGGAAACATAAAAAAACTAAATAGACACACAGTAATTACTTAAATACCTGTATTTGTAAATCTAAATAAATAAATACACTTTGAACAGAGAAATTGCACCATTAATGCTTTGTGGCCCAGCCATTAGCGTCTTCCCGAGCTGCAACTGGCCTAGGTATGGTATTAATAAGTTCCGAGATTACGGCTGTGATATTTCTGACCATATTTGGCGTATGACATTCAACAATTCTGACCGTGTTCCTTTTTGTCTTGTTTTTTTTACTTTTCCATAAAGTCTTGTTTTTCATTCATTACACACTTTTTGCCTCTTGGACTCATGATAGGGGAATGACTCGGCCGAGGAAGTCACTTGATACCGCTTTGGTCCTCCCATTACTGGTCATTTTTACAGTAGGACGGGGCCCTCATTTCTCATGAATAAACGCTTTCTTCTTCAAATTGACCATATGAAATTACTGACAGAAATTCTTCTTTAGGAATGGAAATCTATTTTTCCGAGTTGATATTTCCAAACACATTCAACCAGCTTCTTAAGTGGCAGAAAATTATTGTTCACCCCATGAACAGCAGACAATTACCTACACTCTCTTGGATATGATGGCCATGCAACCAAGAGGAACTCTCTTTTTAACTATGATCAATCTTACAAAGAGGAAATGAGTAGCCTGAAGAAATAAGCAACAAGCCTTTGTAATTTTAGCACAGCATATTTTTTTCTGTTGAATCAAGGTTTGCTTTGCTCAATTTCAGAGAGTGAACACGTATTGGTTGGAGCTTACCTCCTCACGAGTTTGACATTTACAGCTTATAACTAAGGGTAAAAAGTGGTACAGAAAAATATATTTTACGAGTATTACAAAAGAGCTGCTACTCTCATTACGACGCTCTCAACAAATGACACAATGATAGCTTTGATCCAGTTAGACACGTTTTAATTATCTTGACATTTAATATTCAATGTGGCCGCCCTCGGCGGCAAGCATGCGCTCCAGGCGAGACCTGAAAGACGTGCACACTTGACGGACGAAGTCCTTCCTCATGCTGGCCCACACGCGATTGACGAAGGATTGCAGTTCGTTGACGTTGCTGTGGCGGACCTTGCAGGTATTTTCCCCAACATGCGTCTACACGCAGTAGTATAGTGGATTGAGGTCTGGAGACTGCGTCGGCCAAAAGTCCTTCGACCAGAAGTTCATGTTCGACTCCAACCACTCTTGCACGGTCTTGACCCTTTCGCTCGTGGCACCGTCATGCTGAAAGACGTACTCTGCCTTCTTTGTGGCAGGAGATTTCGTGCCAAGATGTTCGTGCAATCAGTCGAGAGAGCCTGTAACATGCTTCAAACCACACCGGCGGCATCTTCTCACCATTGGATATCACGGCACTGAGCATCATCGGGGAGGCCTGGTGCTTGGTGGTGGACACGTAGGGGACCTCGGAGACGTCCTGTCCCGTGGGAAGGAGAGCAGAGATCTCGATTATTTCCACTTTCACCTTGACACACTTACACACAATGGAAAAGACGTTTTAATGACACATGCTGGAAAAGTGGAACTTTATTTGTGTCTGACAGAACTTTTTCTATCACACTACACGTAAACCTCTCGAAATATAATAAAAACCCCGAATGTGTCAGAACTTTTAAAAAACCCGATATATATATATATATATATATATATATATATATATATATATATATATATATATATATATATATATATATATATATATATATATATATATACTAGCAGAGATACCCGTCTTTGCCCGAGTAAAATATGCGTTCGTAAATAAAGTTAGACGGATTTGATCTTTTTCCTGTTTAATTCTTCACAAACCATATTCTCATTCTATGAACTAAACTTAATCTTGTTCAACAACGCTACAGAACTTCTTGGTACACAATATTCTTATTTTATTCTTGTGGAGTTTATACAAACAGATTACTTGGTCTTCTAACTCTAGAGCAATCAACATAGAGTTGACCATAAGAAAAACAGGGTATTCTAATTGTAACTATGTCACTAATAGAGTCTCACCTTGAGAATTTTTTAATTCACATCACAAAACTTAAACCAGTGGTTCTCCACCGTGGGCCACATGGCCCCTAGGGGGTCATGTAACATTACTAGGGGTCCACACACCTAAAATAACGAATTGGGGTCCACGGTGATATTTTGGTTGGCCATAGAGCAATTCTACTTCAGAACTGTTATTATTACTGAGAATGGAGAGAGAAAGAGAGAGAGAAATAGAGAGAGAGAAAGAGAGAGGAAGAGAGAGAGAGAGAGAGAGAGAAAGAGAGAGAGAAAAAGAGAAAAAGAGAGAGAGAGAGTGGGGGAGAGGGAGGGGGAGGAGGGAGGATGGTAACGCGTGTTTATGAAGTACACACAAAAAAAAATGTGAATCTGAGCTCAGCGGGGAATTTACGGGCATAAGCCTTAAACAGGTCGATTATTATAGATAATTTAAGTAATACAACGTTAAACAAAAGAAAAATCAAAGGAAAACATTGGCGACATTTCAGTGGAACCGAAAAAAAGGAAACAACTAAATGGAGGCATAAATATGGGCAAAAAAAAATTAACAATTTAGTGGACCCCCCCCAAAAAATCATAATTTGGAACATTGATGATATAATATATATATATACAATTCACGTGGAAAACCTTCGCTCCCGCTAGAGTATGGATGAGGTAATCCACGGGTCCTCTAGCCTCGATGACGGGGTAGGGTTTCCTTTCACTAGCTAACGATTTTGTTGCTTCCGTGGGAAGTAGCACCAGCACCTTCGCGCCAGGTTTGAATCTTCGTTCTCGTGACTTAAGGTCCAATTAGGTCTCAAACCTCTCAATAAGTCCTTCTTCACGGGATACGAGACTCGTTAGTTACCTCGGCTGGACTCACGCTTGAGGGCTTTAGTTTTCTCCCAAAGGGGAGGGGGGGGCGTTGCGCACTCCTTCTGGGCGCAGGCAAACTTGTCGCTCTGGAGGGCTTGGAACTCCGGGTCGATAGGGGTTTTCAGGGAAACAGGTGCACGGGATTCCAGGGCTGCCTGTGTACGGGTAATCACGGGCTGGGCCACGGGATGGTCGTGAATTCCTGGGTTCTGACCGAATAAAACGGAGCAGAACTGGATTGGGGCCGCTACCACTTCGGCCCAACCGGACATATAGTCACACTCGATGTGACAACGAATTACTGGGAAACAACTCGCCCGGCCAAGGTAGTCGTGGACCACCGCAAATTTCTTGTGGCCGGGCCCAACAGGGGAAAGTAGGTCCTCAGACACTATAATACAGGTGCACCCGGTGTCACGGACGAGGGTGGATACTCGGCGACCGTTCACAGTTCCGTTCTCGAACTTCAATCCACCAGGGTTGTTCTCATTAAAAAGAAAATTTACCTGATGGACCGGGTCTTTGGCGGGCGAGGGAGGTTCGGGAGTCCTCTGAGGCGACGGAGGAGGATCAGGGGTGGCCCAGATTTGGTGTACTTGGTGGGATTGAGAATTTGCGAATCGGAAGTTTTGAGGACAGTTCGTGCGGTAATGGCCGGGAACTCCACAGGTGTAGCAGACGATTGGGTTCTTTTGGTACGGCACAACCGGGGGAGAAGAAACTAGGGGCTTAACGTCTCGGTGTTCCGATGGGTGGAGGTTTCTTGGCTTCGAGGGACTAGGAGCTTTGGTAAATCTTGGAACTAATTTAGGGGGGGTCTTAGGGCCATAAAATTTAGTTTTGTGGGGCGATTGGGGAACCTTTTTAACATCCTTAGGGTATAAATCGTGACTACCCGCGTAAACATCCGCCTCTTCCAAGCACTCCTTGAAAGTGGCGCAACGTTTATCCTTAATGAAGGCAGGAATTTCGGGAGCCACGGCAGCTAAAAGCTGATCCTTAAGGAAGAAGTCCAGAAGGGACTCGTAGACCTGGGGAATCTTGCACGCATCCAGCCAACACTGAAGGTTTCTTTGGAGGATGTGCCCGTGTTGTCGAAAGGTTTGGCCAGGGCGGATCCTTTCCTGACGGAATCAGGAGCGGTAGAATTCGCTATTCATGTGAACAGCGGCTAGCAATTCGGACTTTAACGTGGAATAGTCCAAAATTGCTTCCGGAGGAAGGGATACGAAGATATCCCTTAACTTGGCATTTAGAAGGGGAAGTAAGCAAGCGACGCCATCATTTTCGAGATCCCATCTATTGATCTGAAAGATTCTCTCAAAATTGGCCAAAAATGACCCAAAGTCCTCTCCATCATTAAAAGCGGTAAGGTGGACTGAAGGAGTTTGGGGAATTTCAGCCCGGGAACCGATGGACTGAGAATCCGTTTGATTTCGGCTCATTTCCAGCTCATGCTGCCTAATTTGTTCACGTTCTTCCATTTCCATCTTCAGTTTGTTCTCCTCCATTTTATTCTTCTCCATCTCCATCTTCAAGTTGTTCTCCTCTATCTCCATCTTCAGTTTGGAGTCCATCTCCTTTTTCTTAGTTCCTCTTCCCTTCGCTCTGCCCGTTCGTTCCTCTCTTCTTCATGTACGTAATTTAGCAGGTCTTTGCCCGAAAGACCTAACATTTCACCCTGACTCTTGAATTTTTCGCAGGATGACCTTTTTACGCAGTTAACTGAGGGAACACTGATACGCGAACGAGCTAGGACACTACCCACGCGAAACGAATACTTGAATATTCGTGAAGGCCTTGATCACAAAAAAAAAATTAAGATACAGCTACCTACCTCTGCTGTTTCTAAGCGGAAAAAAAAATTAAAATGGTCCTACCGGAATTAGGACACCAAAGACTTTAACTCTTTTGGATTAATAACCAGGAGAGTCTCCAAAATTCGAACACAATAAAAAAAATATTAATTACCTGGGGTCCAACACAAAATCTAAATAGATTACGCTCCACTGCTCTTCAAATAACTTGAACTTGCCTTCTGCCAGTACGATACAAAAATTAAAATAAAGGGATGTACGTGAATAACAAGGGAACTTCTAATGTCGAAATTAAAATGACACGGGTTCGTAAACAAAACAACACACTTGACACCAAAATTATATAATACGTATATTAATATATATAAACATGTCGTGGCATGACATTACATTATATCAATACCATATTATATATATGGGAGAGGACCAATAACTTGAAAGCGAACCGACAAAAGGGACGGAAAACCACGCGTTCAGACGGGCTGAGTAACGAGAGAGTGCAACGAGGTCAGGTAAATTATGGACAATGGCAAAGTTCAAGGTTATTTAAAGAGACATGTACAAAAATATAATTTTATTTACACAAAAACAATTAATAAGAGAATTGAAGGGTAAAATTACCTCAGAGAATTAACGGGCAAAAATCACATCAATAAACGAAGGGGAAAAGATTAACTTAATTGAGCTACTGAAGGGGGGAGGGGGGTTGGCTTACGGATGTCTTCTGTACGTGAGGTGAGACCGCTCGGACTTCTGAGCGGGAGGTTGGAGTGATGACGGTTCTCCAAAAGCAAGGGGGGGGTGGTAACTTCCGGTCCAGGGGAGAGTATTTCGGCTACCTGAAATAAGGAGGGCTTCGAAAGGAGTTGGTGAAAGAAGTCGGGAAAATCACTCGGGGCGATCGTTCAGTGGAATTACCTTCTGGCTGGGGCTAATTCCAAATACACAAAATAGTCCAGCTGTCACTTTGCTTTGTTGCTAGCACTTGACTTGGAACCATGGGGAAATCTTCTGGGTTCTGGCGAGACTTCTCAACTATGTGTCTCTTCCGGGGAGTCGAGCGTTATTTATGTCCGAGGCTCTCCACGGAGTTAGGGGTTAGCGGGAAACAGCTCTACTCTCGAAGGGCCTCGAATCTTCTTACAGAGCTATTTTAGCCCGCATAAAGGTGAATCGTGGGGGACTCAATTTGAGGCTACCGCTTGTGGGAGGGGGTGGGGGGGTAGGCTTACCACTTTAGGCCTAGCCGGGCCTTCTGCTGCACATGGGAGTTCCTTTCTGCTAGAGATCTTCCACGTGGGGATTCCCTCACACCATTTTATACTATTATATGTTATTTTGTATTATATTAGAGTGTATTATGGTGTAATATAGCGTATCATAATTATTGAATCATCTTGTATGGCATCGTATTGCATCAAATATTATATCATATATCATAATGATGTTGAGCTATGTCATATCATATTATGTTACTTTACGTTGTGTCATGTTATGACATGTTATGTTATGTTATGTCACAAATATCAACACGTGCGTGTGAAATTAATCTTCAATACACTCCCTCACACACACACACACACATACCCACACACACACACTGAAACATACTTCGTGACGTACATTCTGATCCAGAGAATTGGTAATAGTGCCCATTATACTGTACTTGAAGTACCACAAAGTTAAATATGTTAACCTGGATGTTTAGTTAAATTACTCACGATTATTGGCCTCTTCACGCCATACAATTGCAATGGTTTATCTTAATATGTCTTTTCTCTCCATCTCCCTCTTCCTCTCTCTCTTTCTTTCCCTCTCTCTCTTTCACCTATTTCACCTTAAAATATCAAGGTCACTCACTTCTCTCTGTATTTGTTGCAAATTTATCTTTTAGTTTTGTTAACAAATTACATATAATTCTTAACTATAAACTGTAATATATGTCCTAACAGCTTGTGATATACTTTTACAGATAACCCATGGCGGCGCTAACAAAGAAGAAGTGCCGACAGTATTCTGTTGAATATTTGTCCTACGGATTTCTTCCATCACCACAGAATGCCACGAAACCAATGTGCCTCATATGCATGGATGTACTTTCAAATGCAAGCATGAGGCCTTGTAAACTGAAAATATATCTGGAAACCAAGCACAATGAAAAAAAAAGACAAACCAGTAGAATACTTTAGAAAATTCCGTGATGATTTTCAAGCAAGAAAAACAGTGGTTGAAGTGTTAAACTGCCAAGTAAGCAAACTAAATGATGGTTTATTGGCATCTTATGAAATTAGCAAGATAATAGCAAAGGCTGAAAAACTCATAATATTGGTGAAACAGTAATTTTGCCAGCAGTGTTTGTTATAATTTCATCAGTTCTGAAACAAAGTGCAAGTGAAATCACTAATTCCATCCCGTTAAGCAACTCATCTGTATCACGACGCATTGATGAAATGGCAGAGGATCTTGAAAAGCAATTAATAGCTAATTTTCAAGTAAAACAGTTTGCTCTTCAGCTTGATGAATCAACATTAAGAGCTAATGAAGTAATTCTACTAACATATGTTAGATTTATGGATGATCAAGGACCCAGAGAGGAATTGCTTTTCACCAGAAGTCTTAAGTCAGACACAAGAGGTGAAACAATTTTTAATGAAGTTGTTACATATTTCAAGGAAAGCAATATTCCACTCAAAAACATAATGAAATGTGCTACTGATGGTGCATCATCCATGACTGGCAGATACAAATGTTTTATTGTACACTTGAAACAAGCTGTCTCCGGAGTATTTTGCATACACTGTGTGGTACACCGTCAACACTTAGTTGCTAAGAAATTGGATAGACGCCTACATGATGCCCTCAGTGTTGTGATAAAAGTGGTTAACCATATTAAATCAAATTCTCTAAGAGACCGCCTCTTTCGTGAATTCTGTAGTCAAAATAGAGAAGAGTTTGAACGTCTTGTAATGCATACTGAGGTGAGAGGGTTGTCAAAGGGGAATTGTCTTATTTCTGGCCAACGCCCATCTTGGAGAACAACTGATTGCAACTAAATGTGATGTACTTTACTTATCAGATATATTTGAAAAAATCAATTTACTTAATAAACAGCTCCAAGGAAAAAATTCTGATCTCATTTCCAGTAAAGGTGCAATTACTGCTTTCCTGCAAAAGCTACAGTTGTACAAGATTAATATCAGACGTCGAGCATTTGAACAGTTTCCTTGTTTGGCCTCAATTAGCAGCGCTCTGCACGATGATGATCTTGCATTGTATGGGGAATATTTGGAAAATTTACACAAAGATATGCAAGCTCGGTTTAGTGACTTACTCATGGTGGATATACCAACTTGAATGACAATTCCTTTCGAAGTTAATGTTGCCGATGCAGACATTTCTTTACAGGAAACCCTCATTGAATTACAAAGTGATGAAATATTGCAGGCAAAATTTAAAGATGGGAAGCATGATATATGGAAAACAAATGAAGCTGCTAAAAAGTATCCACTACTGTGGGATAAAGCACAACTCTACGTCATTGCTTTTCCATCATCTTACCTTGTTGAATCAGGATTTAGTCGTATTTTTCACTTATTGTTAAAAGCTCGTAATAGACGACATTGTGCAGAGGGGTGATCTTCGACTATCATTGACATCGATGGAGCCGAATATACAAAACTCGCTGAGCAACATCAGTCACAGGGATCTAATTGAATAAATCTACATTTTTTATTTAATTACTCACTTATCTTTTTAAAGGAATATTATGAATTATTTATTAATGTACAGAAATGCTACATAGAATTTAACTATTAAATCATTTATTTGTATTAGTTTAAACTTAAAGTTTTCCTTCAAAATAAGCATAATTATATACTACTTTTTTACTTATTGATACAATTCCTTTGCTTTTATATTAGTGAAAAATTTGGGGGCTTTGGGGACACCAAATATTTTTTAAAGGAAAAGGGTCCATGGGTAAAAAAAGGTTGAGAACCACCGACTCACACGGATTGAAAAATGTAATCTTCTGAATTTAAATGGTAATTCCGACCCTGATGGATTTAGTGATATTCTCTGAATTAAGACATCCTCTCCTTTTCCACGTCCACTAAGAATGGTTGCCTCTATGAAATGGGGCATCAAATTAGTTGCCACCAGACGAGTGAAGTTAGAGAGTTTTGTTAGATTTAAATTGCGCAAAAACATTATTTAGATTTATTAACTTCAATTCAAGTTGGTGAAGAGTTATGTTAGGAGGTTCTAGAGAGTTTAGGAACTCTATGGAATATTCGACTATTTGAGTATGATCAAAAATTGTAGCAATTGACTTGTAAATTTGTGGACTTCGTGAGAGAAAGAGCAGTAGATGTTTATTGATTCTGCAGACAGTGTTTTTCTTCGAAGCCAATATACATAGCTCTTTCGCAAAGCCAGCTGTAGTTTTTTGTAGTTTTGCTGAAGATTGGATAATCACTTTGCCTTGAGATTATCAATAGTATTAATAACCATGCAGACAGGAGATATGTGTATTCCACAATCAGCATCAAGATGTACTTTGCCATTTGCCAGTGTCAGAATGTTTTGGGCAAATTTTGCTGACAGTTGATAACCAAAGGGCTCTGTCCATATTTGTGTTTAGAGACAGTGTTCTAATATCCGTACACAAAGAAGATGATTTTAGGCAAGCCCGGACCTCACCTTTCCTGCATAATTTATGGATCACTGGAAGTGTCTGCTTGAAATCAGCTTACTTCAAAGCAGTGACACCTCCCATAAGAGCCTCCCAATCCCTGATGTCTTGCATTGGCTCACTTATGAGCCACTGAATAATTTATTAAAAATGATTCTTTAACCAATTCTACATCATAACATTTCTTGGTAGGCAATATTTTTTGTCTTTCCATGTGGTGGATGGCCAAACAGATTGCTTTTGATTCCCACATGTGAAAAATGATGTAGGGAAAAATTAACCTGTCTTTTGAGAGGTCTAAAACCGACTCACGTTCCCTCGATTGAACACACGGGGCAGGTTTGGAAAAGGGTCCGTAACTCCATTTGGAGTGGACTTAGAGACTCGGGGACCACTTCTATTATCTTCCTCGGAAAACTTTAAATAAGAATAAACTTCATTTTTATTATATATATATATATATATATATATATATATATATATATATATATATATATATATATATATATATATAGTTATTATGGATTTAAACAACAATGCTAATGAAACTAATTTTATTGATTGCAAATAGATTTATTTTGACACATTGTCAGAGTGTTGTCTTTTGCATTCAAGAGTGCTTTAACACGTCTTGGCATGACATTGATCAATGTTTTGCACATTTCCTGGATTCGCTTAGATCTGAACCGAACTTAAATGAGACGGCATATGAGTTGCAGTTTGGTCGTAATGGTGTCTGTGTGTATTTCATCTTTCAACACATACCATAAACTTTCAATCGGATTCATGTTCGGGAAATTTCCGAGCCATAGAAGCACACCATGCCTTCACTGATTTTGCTGTATGACATGGGGCCGAGTCTTGTTGGAATATCCTAGGTCTGTGGCCATAGCATTAACATATTTGAGGAAGTAAACGACCTTTAAGAACTTCTATATATTTACTTTTCTCGGTTTATAGTTTTCTCAACAATGTGCAAACGACTTGTTGCACGCACCGAAATGGCTCCCCGCACCATGATTTTCGTTGGAAATTTTACTGTTTTCCTCAGACATTCAGCAATAAATTCTTCTCTGGGCCGCCTTCTTACACTCTGCACGCGGTCATCTAGCACTGCATTAGTTGATTCGTCCGAGAAAACTACCAGCAATAGTAGAAAATACAAGATAAGTATTTGAACAGCCATAGAAGTATTGAAAAAGCCATTGAAGTAATGAATCATCAAATAAACTTTATGGTTTGTAAAAATTGGAGCCATTACAAAAATGCGCCACTGTTAAAGTTAGTAGATATTAATGCTCCTTTATGAATTAAATGTAACTGATTAGATAGATGTGTCATTTTTACCTTTCCCCATTGTTCTGAAGTTCACTCAAAGTGATTCTGTTCGTAGCGTACCTTCATCATTGTTTCCGTGAGTCGAGGATTCTTTCTTGGGCGATAAGATTTCAATCAAGCTTCCAAAAGCCTGTCATTCACTGTTCTTCGGGCAAGGCTAACACCCTCTGCTGTCAGTTCAATAGAAATCTTCCTGTTATTTAAATATTATATGTTATTATGTTGTTGACGAGATTTAAATATTAATTTACTATTTATCTATCTGATCTTGGAGTTGTTTTTCGTTTTCGACTACATTTTTCACCCTTTTTCAGTTTAAATCTTGACCATTATCATTTCTTTCTTAATAACAGTGACTGTTTGAGTTGAAACACCTAGTTTTTTTTTGGTATTTATTTCTGTTTTAATTTATTTTCTTTCAGTAATTCGTTTATTTGTTCAATTTTTCGATGATTCAAATCACTCTGTTTACCTATTTTGGCTTAATCCATTTATAGCTAAAAAACTACCTGAAACACACAAAATCAAACTATTAATATAACTAATAAACTATCTGAGACACATAAAAATACTATTTTTAGCAATCACAGGTTAATATAATAACAGAAAAAAATCCTATTTGCACTCTAAAGCCAAGATACCAACTGACGCACACAACTAGTTGTAACTTCATTGAAATGGTCCAATGCAGTGTTGTTCTTTCAGTGTTTTCAATTATACTTACAAAGTAACCTAAGGCTCTTGAAAATAATAGTTAAATAGTTGCTCGGTGTTGATGCATAAAATAAATCCATTTGTAATCAATAAAAATTGGTTTCACTCGCTTTTTTGTAGAAAATAGTAGTTTGGGAAAAATCATAATAATGGCGGAATTATTATGGATATTTTTCCAAAATTTTACTTTTTGCTACAAAAGCCAGTGAAACCAATATATATATATATATATATATATATATGTATATATATATATATATATATATATATATATATAGATTGCTTGGAGAATAGGAAAAAGGGAAATGTAAAATAGTGAAATTAGAGCGTATTAATTATGAAGGAATGGGAAAACTATATTCCTCGTCAAAAATATTCAACGACTAACCTTTTGGGTGTTTCTTCCTTGTATTAAAGGCAGAAAATGAATTCTTAGGATCGAAATTGCTTGTTTCGGGTGAAAGAAGTGTAATAGATGCGAGTCGTGGTTGTTTATATGTGTAGTAATATAAGGACGAAGATGTATTGGAGTTTAGAGTCGGGTGTGTAAATTTAATGAGAAAGATTCCAGTTTTCTTAATTGATTTTCTGTCTTGGTCGTCTCTATAATCGAAAATTTATCTAAGAAGAGTGTATGGTTAGAGTGTATGGTTAGAGGGTCGGGTTTGGGAATGTAATCTTAGAAGGGAATTTTAAGGTTTAGTGATTGGGGCTTTAGATCTATAGTTAAACTCATTGTGAGCGCTAACACGAACATGCAGTGTTAATTGTAATACTCCATTCAATTTTAAAGGTTCGAATCTTTATTCACTAACTTATTTAAATGGGTCCAAATATTTGTTTCACCTCACAGACACACACACACACAATATATATATATATATATATATATATATATATATATATATATATATATATATATATATATATATATATATATATATATATATATATATATATATATATGTATATATATATATATATATATATATATATATATATATATATATATATATATATATATATATATATATATATATAAAAACTCAATGGCGAGTTATGGTATACGATAGTGAAACCACTGTATACGAGCCAAAAGTTTAATTTACGAGACTAGTTTCCGTAGGTAGTCTATCATACCCTCTTCAGACGTATACTGAGAATGCGATTGTTACATAAGTCTATAAATAGCGCGCAGATCATAAAAAAGAAGAAAAAACACAAAGAAACACAAAACGGGGGAAACAGGTCATTAATCACAGGGTGTGCGAGTCTAAGGTCGTTGACTAAGCTGTTTACGATGAGGTAACGGGAATGGGGGCTGCATTTCAATTGCACATGTGACAAATTAAAATTTGGAATTTCTCCTATTAATATAGATTCTATTCTTTTTATTTTACGGAAATCTTTGAAATTATATATGATTTGGGCCTTTGAATAATCAATTTGGTGGTTGAAATTGCTAATATGATTTAAAAAACTGGATGTAGTACTGCCTCGTCTGCCATTACCTTTATGTTCATAAATTATGTTCATAAATTTGTTAAGGTTCTTCTGGTCTCTCCTATGTAGAATGAGGGACAGTTTTTAGAGCCACACAGGATTAAATATACACCTGCTTCATTTGGCTGATCCACGGGCTTGGTCGAAGGGAAAGATTTAAGGATAGAAAAAGGGTACTTAAATGTGGTTAGGCCTGGAGAAATACCTTTTTCACTCCTTTGTTGAGAGGAGAAAAAGTGAGGGATAGACCCTTCGTATTACTAAATTTGCTTTTATCCTTGGGACGGTAATGAGTAGATTTTGCTTTAGATAAACTTCCATTGATCACGTGGAGGTGATAAATTAATTCAATGAAACTGCAGGTTATATATGTAATCTCGTCTTCTAGAAAACAAGGGTCAGATATCCTAAGTGCTCTCAAAAACAGACCTGATGCAACGGTTCGCTTAATGTTAATATCATGATGAGAAAAGAAATGGATATAAGAGTTAGAATGGGTTGGTTTCCGGTACACAGTGAAGCTAATTTTGTCAATGACTAACAATTTTTACATCAAGAAAGGATATACAATTATCTTTTTTTCAACTCTATTTTAAAATTGATGGTGGGATGGAGGTCGTTAAGATTTTTAAGGAAATTGTCAAATAGGTTTAAACTATTTATGTGCCAAATCGATATGGCATTATCTACATACCTATACGATACAAAATTATGATGGTGAATCACAGTAGGAAGTAATGATACTTCGAAACGCTCTATAAAAAGGTTACATAATATATGCGATAAAGGATTACCCATACTAAGACCATATTTTTGACGGGAAAAACCCATATCGCTGATAAATACATTGTCAGTAATGCAAAGTTTAACAAGATTTATAATTTTAGTTTTGCCTAGGTTTAATTTTTGATTATCTAATACCTTAGATAGAACATCAAGAGTTTCGTTGACAGGGACATTAGTGAACAGGCTGTCTACATCGAAGCTTACTAAGGTCTTCCTTTTATGTTGATTTTCCTAAATTTTTCAATAGAATCAGAGAAATGGATTATGTGTGAAGGAGAGGTCAATCCAACAGCGTCGGCAAGAAGGGAGGCTAACCACTTCGAGAGTTTGTATGCATGAGAGTCAATACACGATATAATAGGTCGGAGTGGCGTTCCTCTTTTGTGGGTTTTGGCAAACCATTCATACAGCGAAGTGATGGGTTGGTAGGTTTGAAACGATGAAGAAGGTCTGGGTTGGATCGTTTGAGCAATTTTTGAGAGTTTTATTGAAGATCTCGGTTTTATTTTTTCAATGGGTTGGAAAATAAATTCTCGTAAATGTTCATATCATTGAGTAAATCTTGTAATTTTTCAGTATAAGAATTTTTGCCTAACACCGCGATTTGGTTAGTTTTGTCCGATTTTGTTAAGATGATATTTTTGTTAGGATTAAGTAATTTGAGAGCATTCATGAGGCGCCTGGGGATCTCTAAGTATTTCACACTGTCACTATGGGATAAAGCACCAGCTACAAAACCACTTCCATAGGCTATTTTGGAATAACCACTCTAATTTGTTATGAAAGTGGTGTTGACACTTTAGACGAACGCGGGTAAGGGTCAATTGGCACCGTCTCAGTGTGTAAAGAAGTTGGGTTTGGCTTACGTTTGCTTGGAATTCACGGAGAGTTTCACGTTAAATCTTGAACCGGAGATTGCAGTATCGTTTGGTGACTTGAATGCTATCCACCAAGGCTCATTTGTCTAGTTTGCAAAACAGGGTTTCTTGATAGCTGATCTTCTTCATGTGGGTGAATGTAGGCGGTGACACTTTTTCTGCTAAGCAGTTTTGTAAAAAAAAATAATTTAGTTGAGATTTGTGTGCGCTAATCAAGGATCTGATATATTTACGTAAGACTGGTGTATAATAGCAGTTCTCTTGCTCCATCGTGGTAACTAATATAAGTAAAAGAACTCAATGGCGAGTTTATGGTGTATGATAGTGAAACCACTGTATACGAGCCAAAAGTTTAATTTGCGAGACTAGTTTCGGTATGTAGTTTATCATACCCTCTTCAGTCGTATACTGAGAATGCATTTGTTACAAAAGTCTATAAATAGTATACAGCTCAGAAAAAAAGAAGAAAAAAACACAAAGAAACACAAAACGGGGGAAACAGGTCATTAATCAGGGTGTGCGAGTCTAAGAACGTTAACTAAGCTGTTTACGATGAGGTTACGGGAAGGGGGGCTGCATTTCAATTGCTCATCTAACAAAGTAAAATTGGGAATTTCTCCTATTAATATAGATTCTACTATTTTTCTTTTACGGAAATCTTTACAATTATATATGATTTGTGCCTTTGAATAGTCAATTTGTTGGAGGAAATTGCTAATATGATTAAAAATACTAGATCTGGTACTGCCTCGTCTGACATCACCTTTATGTTAATAAATTCGTTTTGTTAACGTTCTTCTGGTCTCTCCTATGTAGAATGAGGGACAGTTTTTAGAGCCACACGGGATTAAATATACACCTGCTTCATTTTGCTGATCCACGGGCTTGGTCGAAGGGAGTGATTTAATGATAGCAAAAAGGTATTTAAATGTAGTTAGGCCTGAAAAAATACCTTTTTTTCACTCCTTTTACCTTTGAGGAGAGAAGAAAAAGTTAGGGATAGACACTTCGTATTGCTAAATTTCGTTTTTACCTTGGGACAGTAATGAGTAGATTTTGGTTTCACTATCATATACCATAACTCGCCATTGAGTTTTTATATATATATATATATATATATATATATATATATATATATATATATATATATATATATATATATATATATATATATATATATATATATATATATATATATATATATATTGTGTGGGTGTGTGTCTGTGAGGTGAAACAAATATTTGGACCCATTTAAATAATTTAGTGAATAAAGATTCGAACCTTTCAAATTGAATGGAGTATTACAATTAACACTGCATGTTCGTGTTAGCGCTCACAATGAGTTTAACTATAGATCTAAAGCCCCAATCACTAAACCTTAAAATTCCCCTCTAAGACTACATTCATAAACCCGACCCTCTAACCATACACTCTAACCATACACTCTTCTTAGATAAATTTTCAATTAAAGGACAGATTTTTTTTTTTTAGTTTTTTAGTTCTTCCGTCTTCGTTTTTCGTTTTTAAAAGAAATATAATCGAAGCGAGGGCGGAGGGGTTCGGGGAGGTAATCGATACCTTCTTTCCCCTTGAATATTTTGTAAATTAAATGGCCAGGAGTTTGGAAAAACTTTCTACAACTGATCCAGCAAAATGTGGTAGTGGTGTACCTCATGTCTTGAATACATTTACCCGATTGAATTACTGTTGCGGTAACTGCCCCTAGAAATTCTAGAGGTGGTTAGATGGTATACCGTTTGGACTCTCCTGGATCATAAATAATCCCAAACAAGGTCAACCTTTTTTTATTAATATTATTTTAGGAGCCCTTCTGGCGACTGCCTACTTGGGCATAAGGCACCGTACTCACGACAGCCTAGTACTAGGCTACATTAAAATAAAAATATGCAAAAAAACAATAACAATAAAATAAAAGGAAAAAGGCAACAAGCAGGAAGCACGCTCCGGCGTCGGGGGGAGGCCCACCTCACCTCAGCACAAGAACGTGCAACCTACAAAAAAAAACAAGAAAAGAGCAGTTAAATAAAGTGGAGGAGGCTGACCTCCTCCAAAAAGTCCTAAAGTCCACAAGTCAGTGTAAACGAACTCGTCCCGAATACAAGGGATAAGCGGTAGCGACCACGCTCATCTTGGTACTGAAACAGTTAGCATGAGCAAAGATCACCCAGGCTGGGAAATTCAACAAGAATGTGCCGAACAGTCTCGGGGACAACGCATTCATCACAATATAGTTCAGGCGAACGATCCATCAAATGGCGGTGTGTCCAATTTAAAGACGATAGAAAGCAACCTGAAGCCGTTGCGGCATTGGGGGGTAGGTCCATGGGAACAGTCGCGGCGCAATGGCACGCAACTTTAGGTTCCCCTCGACTGTCTTGCATCTTTTTTGCCAAGAAGCCCGGAGAGCTGCCCGTATTCCTGCCATGTAACCTGTGTGAGAAAGAGCGAAACGCTGGTCTGGTCGCCCAGTCCGCATGGGCTCTTTGGCGCTCTCATTCCCCGCAATTCCTACATGTCCAGGATTCCAGAGGAAGATAATCTCGACATCCGCACAGCTCGCCAAAACCGTGACGTCTCGGATATTGCAAAACATGGGATGCGGAGATTGCAATGCCCCGAGAGCACGTACAGGTGAATAAGGCACTATGTACGGCGCAGAGCGAGTGGAATCTCTCCAGCATCGACAAATAGGCTCTCAATGTGGGGAGTGCGGAAAGCTCCGGTCGCTAGGTGAAAGCCTGTGTGGTGGATCGAGTTCACCTCGAGTCCACGCTCGGCTGTGGATGCATAAAACTCGCATCCGTAGTCGAGCTTCGAACGAACAAAGGATCGATAAAAAAGTAAGGCAGTAGCTCTATCAGCGCCCCATGCGTTGAACGTCACGGAGCGAAGAATATCCATGGCGTGGGTACAAAAGACCCTAAGGCTGCGAATATAAGCCTCCCAGGTGAGGCGTTGGTCGAATACAAGACCAAGGAAACGGTGCGGCTCAACCACTTCCAGGCGTACCCCATTAAGAAACAAGTCTGGGTCGGGGTGGAGCCGTGGATGGCGGCATAAGGGCACCACCTTAGTCTTGGCCAAGATAAAACGAAGCCTGTGCACTTCGGCATAGCGAGAGACGTGGTTCAATGCCTGTTGGCTTATCCTTAATGCTACTATTTTACTCGTTCACGATAAATGTTCCGCCTAAGCAATCGTAGAGTTGTTAAGTTTACCCAACTGAGGCCTTTTGTGGTATAATTGCTGCCATTGAATACGTGTTTTGACTACTATTGACTTTCAACTAATCCGAAGACTTAGATCCATAGTTCAATTTGTTCTCTCAGCCTTCTTTGGTAGTCTTATTTTAGTACTTTTATGTTGATAGAGTTGGGCCAGGCATCGTGTGATGACCGGTAGACAGATTGGTCGTTGAATTAGTGTAAAGTACTAGAAGTTTCGGTATTTGCCGACTTAGTAGAAGCAAGTACATTACTGATCATTTCTGTAAAAAAAGAGTCTGCTTTATCTTTTGACAAAAATGAAATCTGTCAAGGTAAAAAATTCCAAAGTGCGACACAAAAGTTGTAAATCAAACAAAATCGACGTGTTCATTAAGATGAAATGGAGCCCCTGGCACAAATTCTGCACGTGTTCCCTGAACCTAAAATTTTTACCCCAATAATCCACATGGACATGGGCGTCCTCAGTTGGGGGGGGGGGGGGAAATCCACCCCCCTAGAATTCATGAATAAGTGAAATATAGGAATATGTGCGAAATATAGGCGGCTAGCATTTGATAGCAGTCGTTCTTTCCTTCTTTTTTTTACATTTAATACTATTAAATTATTAGGTATAAATTATTAAGCTATTAAATTATTATACTATTAATACTATTAAATTAATAGTACTGTAGATTTTTTACATGTAATCGTTAGTGTATGTTTAGATATCCTAATGATAAGATATCTAAGATACTTAAAAATAATTTTATAGGGATAATTGAATGTATAATATTATATATTTCATTTTTTTTAAGCTTGTGAAATGGATATCAAGAGGTTCTTCGAAAAACGTAAATCTGATTACTCGGACGACAATCAAGATACCTCAGGCACATCGGAGACGCATGCTGAACCAGCAGAGCAGCGTAAAGGAGGATATAATGAGTAGTTACTCACAGCAACCAATCAGATGCCACCCAAAACACCACTTGCTACAGTTGCCAATGACTTGCCTCATCATCTGGATATTGCATTATATGTAAACACCGAAGAACATTTAACCAATGATAGAAGATAGCATCTCCTGATGAACACATATGTCCCCTAACCAACATATTACAACTATCAGAAAGATTCACAGGGCTCCCGTTGTTTCCGTCACCCGTGGACAAACTAATATTTTTCATAGTTGTCTTACTCAAGTCACTTGAAAGGTGTTCTGTGCAAATACTGTGTGCTGTTCCCTCAACCAGTGCACCCTGGTCTAATGGGTGCTTTCATCGTGACCCCTTTTGTCAAATACAAAGACTTCAATGAGCACGCGAAGAAGCACATGCTTTCATCCTGGCCCAAAGGCGCACAACAAGATGCCAACAATTTCCTCACCACTGTGAAAAACCAGAGTTGACCCTCTTAAGCCAGATGAACCGAGCAGTCAACCAAGCAGTCACTCAAAACCGTGAGAAACTGTTCCCTTTCCTATCTAGCATTCTGTTTTGATGCAGTCATGACATTGCTCTGAGGGGAAAGGAAAGTACATCGGGAAACCTCTGTGACCTACTGCGATTCAGGATAGAAGCAGGGGACACGGTCTTGAAGGATCACATGGAGAGCACGACTAAAAATGCGAAGTACACATCAGTTCGTTTACAGAATGAGCTGATACTTCTTTCCGAAGAAGTGATAAGAGAAGATATTACGAAGGCTGCAAATAAATCAAATGGATTCTCGATCATTGCTGATGAAACTGCTGACATATCAGGCACCGAACAACTGTCCATTGGCGTACGATTTGTTGAGATGCAGGAGAAACGGAATGATTTAGCCATCATACGCGAAGAATTGCTTGGATTTGTTCAACTGGAGATGATGGACACTGCAACAATTGCAGATACTATCATCAACCAAGTAAAAAAATTGGTCTTGACCTCAACAAGCTTTATGGTCAAGGCTATGATGGATGCTAAACCATGACATGAGAAGACAATGGTGTACACGCCCGTATCAGGAACACTTATCCCAAAGCCGTTTTCGTGTACTGCTCTTCACATCGACTTAATTTGGTGCTTCATGATCTGAATTATGTCGCAGATATTCGGAATACAACTGGAACTTTGAAATATATCATCATTTTTTTCCGTGACAGTCCCAAGCGCAGAAGGCTGGTACCAAATCTACCTTTGTTGTGTGACACTAGATGGAGCGCAAAGTACAAAAGCATCCGCGTCTTTTCAGAGAACTTTTGTGATACCTATGCAAAACTGGAGCAACTGGACGTAAGCCAACATGAGTCACAGACTCCCCGTCAGACGGCACATCAGCTGAGGAGTGCAGCAGGTACCAGAGTGTTCCTCATTTGTCTCATTTTATAGCGAAATGCTCAGCGATGCTGGAGCCAGTGACCCAACAGCTACAAGCAGTCGAGATGGACACAATGGGAGTCCAAGATCACATTGACTTGTTAATGAAGGCTTTCCGAGATCACCGGGATGAAGCGGAGCGTGTGTTTTCAGAAGATGTCATCCCTGAGGTGAAAATATTGTCAGGAGAACTTGGTATAGAATTGACTATGCCTCAACGATGCGCACGCCAGATCAACCGGCCGAATGTAGGAGGCTCCATTGAGGAGTACTATCGTCGCACCATATATATATCTCCTACATGGATTCCTTGATCCAGCCTCTAGAAAGTCGCTTGGGTGATAGTAACACATCATATCTTCATATTTTTTCATTGCATCAAAGAGAAATGAAGAAAATAGAAAGAGGTGAATTTAAGAACATCGTTTCATCTATCAAAGGAATATACGAAATTGAGAATCTTGTTGATGAAGCACTAGAGTGGTATGACGTGCAGAAACATAATGGCCTACTGGATGACAACTTTCTCTCTCTGGGTATGATTGAGCTGTTGTGGGAGACCACTCTGTTCCCTACTGTGCGCAAGGATATCCTCATCGCACTGACTCTGCCTGCAACATGTACAGTGGAGAGGTATTTTAGCACAATGCGCAGGGTGAAGACCTCTGTGTGCTCAGTGTCCACCGTGAAAAGGTGAAGAGCCAGAACACAGAGATAATGAACAGGGTCATTGACAAGTTTGGAAGAGATCCCCGACGACTCCATTTCCTGTTCATGTAGTACTAATAATAATACTTGAATAGTGGAAAACTGAATAAACAGTTGAACAATTTCAATGGTATTTTATTCATTTTGTATTTTCCATGCAATCACTTTTTATTTTCCATAAATTCCAGGGGGGCAAATGCCCATCCTTGTCCCCCTGCGGACGGCCATAAACACAGCCAATGCTAACGACACGACACATCCCCCCCCCTGCATTTATTTATTCTGCGGACGCCCATGCACATGGACAACCCGGTAAAACTTCGGTTGAGCAACTTGTGTAAGAAATTTGGGCCCGATCTCCCGAACTATTTATTCTTCATAAACAGCGATAAAATTGTGCATTTATTTACTGGTGGCGCTTCATCTTTAGCAGATTATTCCTGTACTTCATACTCATTAACTCCTTCACTCTTCACCTTATCCTACTATTTGCATCCTCATCCTTTTTCCCCCAAAGCGGAGTCATTCAGCAACAATTGCACTAAAATTACACCCATACCCACCCCTTTATTCCCAATTAATCGCAAAAATATCCATCATTTTTCCCACGCCGAATTGGCCTTTAATAGCGATGGGGTTCCATTTGCTGTAGGGTCTCGACTAATCAGGGTTCATCACAATACATAATACCCCAACCACGCCTCCTCACAACCCTCCTCCGTGCATACCTATCTTACACAATATCTTCCAATCCCTCCCCTGTCAGCCTTTTCTCCCTCACATAATCACCCCCCCATTTACGTGGCCCTCGACCCCTTCGCACAACACGAGACTCGCCCTCGTAAATTCTCTTCTCAAGTCCAATTTCAGCCATTCTTTCTACATACCAATACTACCTAAGAATACTTAGTCACAACCTCGTCCACACCCTTCTTCACCCAGTAAATATTTCAAACTTATTTACCACTTACTCTCTATACTCTTCGCACACCGAACATCTCTCTCAAATTGTCCATTTGCTCCATTCTCTCAACCTTGCATCCTCTCACGTAGCCTCGTATCACATTTCACACTCAAACCCTTAGTAGGAACTAACGCTCCATACAAATCTCAACGACATCTATTTTATTCTTGAGTATACACATGCACTCAAAATCACTACCACACCTTCTCTACCCTTACCACCATTATTCACACCTGATTGTACTCCATTCACTCTATCCCACACGAACACTTTATTCTCTTCATGTTTGTCTCACAAAGAGGAAGCATCTCCAATCTCCCTGTTTTAAAGACACTGACTACCACGCCCCGATTTCTCACATCAAATAACCCTTTCATACTGCATGCACCCACCCAGTTAGTAGTGGTGTCACTCATTCAGTCTTTTCTCGTTTGTAGAATGCGCACATGGTTTTACGTATAGACTCAGTCCATATACACAGAGCCTCAGTCTTGGATAGCAATCCTGAGAGATTAACGGATCAGCGATAAGCCTATTTCCTTTCGACCTTTTTCTTTAAGGTTGACCGCGCATGGGGTCTATATGTTAAGATAAGGTTTAATAGTCTTTGTTAGTATTGCTTCTGCTCCTTGCACTTATATTTGAAAAATATGAATGAAAAATAAAGAAAATCCGAAGAGAACAAATGATGAAAACAATAAAACATATGACGAGCAATATGGACTAACAGGCACGCGTGCGCAGTCAACATTGAATGAAAAGATCAAACTGGATTCGGCTTTTCACTAATTCGTTCAAACCTGAGGACTACCGCTCAAGACAGCGGCTGTATGTAGTGCAGTTAGTAAATGTGTACGTACACGCGAGAAAAAACGTAAATGGACCGAACGAGTGCCACCACTACTCAGGCTCACACATTGACGCAAAAAAACCGCCGTGACTGGATCTGGTCGCCGATATCCCAGCCCGTTATGCTGGAGTGACACAATCACGATTTTTCTCCCGAGAGCCCCCACACGTCGAAATTTCTGATTGCTTGTTCATGCGTAAGTGTAAAGTCTGTTAGCCCCCCGATCCATGTGGATCGTCAACATGGTCCGACAGTCGTATACCTTGAGCCGACCTTGTACGCTTGTCGAATCATAGTCGTATTGCAATGCGTAGTCGTTTTCGACTTGCGTAACCAGGCCCCGATTATTAGGACCACAGTCCACGCCCAGACCACGCCCCCACAAGACGTGCGTAGCTGAGCCCGTACATCATAGGACGTAATACGAGCGTGTCAGTACAGTCTTTGCTCCAACCTGTATGTCGGGGAATAGTCTTTGTCAGACCCCGTAGGTCGTGGGGTAAAGTGGGCAACTACAAGAGGGCAAGAACCCACACACATTATTGCATTCCCCGTTCCCCTTCAGCCGCAGCAACATCTCCTCGCCATTCATCATGGAGGACTTTGACACGATCATGTCCCTAACAACACCTCGAAACGTGCGTAACAGGAATCTAATGCAAGCCATCATTCACTACGTGGACGCCATTGAAGTGGCGGCAATAGCCAAGGCCCAGATCAAAGAAGAGGAATAACAGAAACAGACCAGGAAGCCGAGATCCAGCTTCTTGGCGATGATGGGATGGTCGAGAGAGGCAGCCTTCTCAGCCATCACTGCCGCAATCTTGACCTTGTCCTTGTATTCCGCCATGCCTTTTATCAAAGAGGTAGGGGTCCTCAAACTCGAGCTACTCCCCCACAGTCTTCTCTGTCTCCTCCGGTAGGATCACCTGTTCTGACTTCCGCCGGCGTTTCCGTTTAGGTGGTTGGATGGCCGCGGCCAAGGCAGGTTCGGGTTCCTCGTCGTCTTCGTCACAATCGTCGTCGTTCTCCTCATCCTCGTCATCATCATCAGAGGGCTCGTTGTCCAGGATAACCTCTATCTCAGCGTGGTCGAGGTGTAGCACTACATCGCCATCGCGTGGTGGGGTGGCAGGCCTAGAGTCAGCAGGAAGGTGCTGGCAGGCAGAGTGGGCACAGTGGGGGTCAAAGGTTGTGCTGCCGGCGTGGTACAGGTAGAGGATGTGCCTGGTACCGGTATCTGAGATATGGTAGGGGTGGCTGCCGGCAAAGTTGTAGAGCTGGTGGTGGTGGTAGTGGTAGTAGTCGGTTGGGTAAAACTACCCTTCCGTAGCCTTTTCAGGTTCTTCCTCTTCGCGGTAGGGTGGCAGGAACGGGCAGAGTGGCTGAAGATGCTGCGAGAGGAGAGGCGGTGTTGTTGAGCTGGAGAAGGGTCGGCTTCGGTGAGAGGACTGTAGGGAATGGCCACTCGCTGGTCCTTAAATACCCCCATCCGACGTTGCCGTCACGAAGCAGAGCGGCGCGGTTACCAGATTCCGGCCATCAGTCGTAAAAATTGGTGATTGACGGGTCTGCACGCTGACAGTCGGGATTACCATAACGACTGTCGTAGATAATTACGACTGCGCCCCGACGGTCGTAAACACAGCCCCGATCGTCGAAATTATTTTTTGCGACAGATGACAGTTGGGGCAGTGCGGGCTGACTGCTTTGTGCAGTTCAAAACATTCATGGCTAGCAGCCGCGCAGCCAACACCGCGTCGCTCCCCACGACCGACGTACCAACCCTACCGAAGTTACACAATTTTCGTCTCGATTTACGTACCTTGCACTTACGATTGACGTATCCAATGGCCAACTACCAATAAACGTTCGTGCGTAAGCAATCGTGCGCAAAATTGTGATTATGTGACCCCAGTGTTACCCTCATTACGTATTGCGATTACAAGAACAAATCTTTCCGTTTCCAGGGCGAATTACCCCTAGCCAGGCTTAGTAGTCTTTTACGACGGGTGTTAGAAGAGGATAAGGGTAGTCTTCTTTCAAAATAGTTATTTGCAAAATTTAGACATTGGTTCATCTGTTTCATTGATTTGTTTTCGGTGGGTTTTTTTTGTACTACATTTGTACAGAATGTCAATTAAATATGATATATAAATTTTAAAAAATCTATATTTCATATAGTTTTAATCTTAGAAAATTATACTCTATGAGAAAGGGGTGAATTTTAATATTCTCAAAAACTAATATTTTATAATTAGTCTTCATTACGAGTAGAATAGTCAGCATGAGTTGGGAAAGAACGTCTTCTTTGAATAATTTAATTTACTCCGTAATTTTTCGTTTTAAACCCTGAATAGTTTTTGAGGGGTTTTTTTTGTAGATTCTTTTTTAAATAATCGGACACAAATTATTCAAGTGTGGAAAGATTTAGCGCTTAGGAAGACAAGTGGACATCTCCCAAACTTGAATTTAATCTTCCTGGTAAATTTGACCTTATGACAACATTTTGACAAGCCAGAATTGTGATGCCTTTTTAAGAGCAGTTTGGACGCAATCTGGCGGATGCAGTTTAAGTGTGGGGGAGGGGGGACTCGTATGATCTTTGATAGCCCCTTATGGCTTTTTTAATCTGTTGAATTATGTTATTACATCTATGCAAAAATTAAAAACTTCATTTGTTTCTCAGTGTATGTGGGTTTACGATATTAAAGTTAGGGAAAAAACACATTAAAAGAATGGTGAGAACAACCATTTGTGACGGATAGAGTGAAAGAGGATCAAAGTTCTAGAGTGGAGATGGCCAGAACAAATTACCAGGTCTGGTTTTTCTTTGCAGAATGGATAGCTTGATTCAGCTGACGATCAGAGAGAAGTTTACGGACTGCACCGTCATCACAATCGCCCACAGACTTCACACTATCATTGATTCCGATCGGGTGATGGTACTGGACGGAGGAAAGTTAGTGGTACGATTCTTCTTGCTTTTCCTTTCATAGGGTAACTAAATTACTTGCTACGTAAAACTAAAAAGTGAAAACCAACAAGCGCATCTCCGTCAAAAGGTATTTAGGGAGAGAGGTACAAAGAAAGTGGCAAAGATGGAGGAGGTAAAAAATTGCGAGAGATATATAGCCGCGATCCAACTGCGGTCTTAGGGCTTGGAGGGTACGAAAACCTTCAGATCTCAGCTGCAGTACGGTCCGGTCGCCCATGTTACACTTGACATCAAAGTAATGGCGGCACTAAAATACGCGCATATTCGGGAAGTAATCATGGAAGTTCGTACATGGTTTTGGTATACATACTCACTCGCAGTTTCCGTTCTCAGGAGGAAGAAATGCGCTCCTTATTGGTTCTTATCACTCAGAAGTAAAAAATGTTTAGGCCTAGACAAACAAAGCAGCCATACGTGGAGGTGAGGTTAATGAATCGAAGTATTTTAAACGGCCAATTACGCTCATGAAATTAAAATTCATTACACATATAATTAAATTTGCCTTAACACACCCAAAAATATACACAGATTAATCATCATTATTATTAAATAATAAAACTGTCCCTCCGTTCGCGCCTCTATGAAATAAATAAATATTGCTAAATTTCAGGTGTTTTCTCTCACTTTTTCTTTTATTTTATTGGGTGATCCCAAAAGGATTATAAAATCTATCGCATCATATATTTTATCATTTAAAAAAACAAAGGCAATATATTGTTATAGCAACCGCAAATGAAAATTAAATTAGTGATTTAAGTGATAAAAATGTTATATCGAGTTGTTTGCTTATATAAAATTTAATTAACCACGCCAAGTGTTCAAAATATTATCCAGTAACATATTTTATTCGTCGCCTAAACCTTCCTTTGTTTATCAAAAACACATAATAGCTTCGAAACTTATACTACGCACTCATTCTACGCTACAAACTTTACAGCATTCAATTAGTTTTAGTTCAGCAAACAATGAACATGTTGCCTATGCACTTGAGACTTGAGCAACGAAAAAATGTTCTGCAATGGTATTGGAAATTCGAGAATGTGGCTGAAGTCCAACGGTAAAGGATCAAAGGAACTTGGTACAAAGCCACCGAACCCTCTCGTCATTACAAGCATCCGTGACATGACAAGTTTGAGGCACTGCTTAATTATTATTATTCTGAGAGCTACCAAAGCCTCCCTCCAGGGTGCAAAAACAACTGCTAAATTCCATCCACACAAAATACCAAAATTGTACTGAAGAGAGGCAAAGGCAGCCATGAAAAAAGTGAAGGGCTAATAGTAAACCCAGATGAATAAGAAATATTAGAAAATGAGAAAAAGCTACTGTTTCAAGAATGCATTCACATGGGACTTAAATGAATAAATATTCATTGAGTGTACAATCTCGCTGGATAAAGCATTCCACGTTTTAATTAACGATGGTATAAAACACCGTGAAAACTGTGTCGTACTAACATTCATAAAATTCATAGCCAATTCATTAATATTAAGAGCAAACCTTGTCACGCTAACTGGATTGAAAGAATCAGGCAGAGCTGCGTGCAACGGATGCTGAATAGTATTAAATACCTTGAAAAAAATGCTAAGGGCACAACCAGACGCAGATGATCCAAATCAAGGGACAGAGCTGGTGATATGAACTTAATTGAGTTCAACGCTTTGTCCAACTACTTGAGATGGCAATTAGCAGCAGACATCCAAACAGGAACACAATACTCAAAATGAGGCAAAATAAAGGCATAAAAAGACTTAATTACTGTAGAGTCACAAGCAAAAGTTATGTAACACTTACGAAGTAATCCAGTCTTCTGTGAAATTGAGGAGGACAAGAAACGAATGTGCTTCTCAAAAGTTAGCTTCGAGTCAAGAATTACTCCAAGAAGACGTAAATCATCTACTTCCTCAATAAGTACACCTGATATGTACAAACTGGGATGAACTGGATCCAGTGTACGGGATCTACTAATGGTAATAGAATGCGTCTTATTAGCATTGAGCTTCATGCCCCAAAGTTGACACCAAGAGGTAATATTGGCTAAATCCCTATTTAGAGAGGCTGAAACTTCTCCTCTGTTACATGGAGACCTAATTGAGGAGTATAAAGTTGTGTCATCGGCATACGATATCAGTTTTTTTTTAAAGGTAATGCCCAAGTCAGAAGTGAAAATAATAAAAATTAAGGGACCAAGAACGCTCCCTCTGTGGAACGCCAGAAGCAGAATAGATCCCATCAAAAGAAACGCGCTGGGATCTATTTGTCAAAAAATTCTTAAAAATATTAAGAAGGCTTTCACCAATACCCTAAATTTGCAGTTTATAAATTAGAGCTTTATTATTAACACTGTCGAAGGCTTAGCTGAAATCAATAGCTACAACACGCAACTCATGCAAACGGTCCAAAGAGGACTGAAGGTAATGAGTTAGTGTTAGGAGTGCATCGCAAGTTCCTAAACTCTGGCGAATCAGGTATCACACCGATTTTGTCACAATACAGGGTCAATCGTTTAGTATGGTGCCTCTTAAAGATCTTAGATAAGATAGGTGTGATTGAGATGGGACGGTATTTAGATGATAAAGTTGAAGCCGATACTCCCTTTGGAACGGGAGTAATGTTGGCTTTACGCCAACAAGAAGGAAAAGAACCAGCCTTTAGAAGCAACCAAAAACAACAGCCAATTTAGGTGCCAAAATAGGGGCAATCTTCTTGAGGAAAAGGGGGAAAAAGCCATCCGAGTCCATCCCACCATAAGTATCCAGATCAAGAAGTAACTTTTTATGCTCAGTTGATTTAAAGGCAACTGATTTTAACTGAGGAAAGGTGAAACAAGTCTGTCTGTTTATAAAGATATCAGAGAGCAAATTAGCTCTATTTAAGAGCTCAAAAGACATGGAACCATCAGGTTCACGTAGTGGAGTCATACTCGAGTCCACAGCAAACAATGAAGACTTAAAATAGCCCCACCATTTGTGTGGCTGAGTAGGTCCAGCAAGAACATCCTGTAAATGAGAATTATAGGCATCTTCAGTAACATTATAAATTCTCTGAGCCTCAGCTCTAAGAGCAACATAATTATCCTAAAGCAACTGGCTTCGATTGCGTCTCCACAAGTGGTAAGCCAATGGAGACTTTTACAAGTTGAATCTCATGTCAGTGACAGCAAAATCTTGTTAAGTGTTGCGCACTATAACAAGATCTAATGTAAACACACATACCACGGGTTCGAGGAAAAGAGTCCCTTCGTATAAGGGCAGGCTTATTAAAATTTGGTATAAGCGGCTCTGAAGTCTTTCTATGGTTGGAAACCAGAGTTTCAGAACATAAAATTATGTCATGATTGGTAGCAGCCATCGTATGATCTTTGAGATTCTTATGAAGTCCACGGATATTTGAATATAGTATACGGCAACTTTTAGCAAGCTGCCTCTGTGGACCAGGATTCAACTCAACATCACTAGCCAATAGGACGAGCAAAAGTAAAATTAAGGTTTTATGCAAAGAATTAATTCCCATAAAGAAGGTAAATGAGATGGAAATAAAAGGTCCACTCAGATGGAGCCATCACATCTGAGCAAAGCAAACAAAAAAAACTTAAGGACGCTATATCCAAAGGGAAACAGTAGCAGTGGATTTTCAACGAAGAAATAAAAAGAGAAGCAAAGAGAAGGACAACCTCCTGGAAAATCCACCAGACAATCTAGTCTTCTTCATCAGCCTGATAAAACCACATTGAAAAAAAAAACAGGAGATTTTAAGACAGAATATGAAAGAGAAGTGAAGAATGTTGTATAGCACCATAACAGCAGGGATGGATGAAACAAGGGTACTGGAAGACCTTGGTGCAAAGGCTATGGCACCACCCTCAATATCACCCATCATGCACAAGCAAAGATCTGGACAAATCAAATCCAGTGTGACCGAAGAAAACTCCATTTAGTGTTACAAATATTTACTCAATTACCATAAAAATCATTTATGCAATGCACTCAGCAAATCTGGTGTTCATCGGATTTTAATCTCGCCACAATGGAAAAGCCACACTCCAAGTCTGTTGCACGCCATGAAGGAAACTGATCCTGATCACAGACTCGAATTTTGTGAATGGTTTCAGCCAATGGAAGCTGAGGACGTATCTACAGATTGGCAAAACAATGTGTGGTCCGATGAAGCTAACTTCAAGTAGAATGACACAGTAAATCAACGCAACTGCAGGTATTGGTCACTTGATAATCCACACCTTTATATGGTTAAGCATGTTAATTCTCCAGGATTAACAGTATGGTGTAGTTTATCATCCAGGGGTTTGGTTGTACTATTTTTTTTTAGTGGGACAGTTTTACTGGCAGCGAATATCTCGACATCCCTCGCACAGAAATTATATTCGCAGGTCACACGCTGTTTAGAAACGATTTTTATTTTTAACAAGATAGACGTAACCCTCGCCACCTCATTGTGATGTCTCTGAAGGTATCTCGAGAGAAGGTTGCCAAGCCGTTGGATAGGCCAAGGGAAGGATTGAATCTAATTCATTTTTAATTGTATAACTACCTGAAGGAAGCCGTCTGTGGAACAAGAACTACAGCACTCGAACACCTAAAACATGCAATTAGGAAAAGGTGCACACCATCACGGCATCCACATTAATCAATGTCTGCGAATCAGTTAGTCCAGTGGTTTTCAACCTTTGAATGATAGTGGCACCCTAATTGCTATCTAGAAGCAGCCGCGACGCCCAAATATAAAATAATTTAGGTATAAATACATAATTACGTGGAAAGCACTTCAAAATTAACCACGCTTAATATTTAACCTAATTTAATCGAAATAAGACAAAAAAAAATAAATAAATCTATTTTACGTTTAAAAGTTTAATGGGAAATTTGAGCTTGATGAGTATCACATAATTCTTTAATATTGGGACGTAGAGTTGACAAAGAAACTGATTTGTTCATTCACTGTCTGCAATCTTTCTCTTTTCCTTGTTTTTATGTTGCACAATGCATAGAAGCTAGTTTCAAAGTACCTTCAAGTGTCGTTTGAAATACATTTTTTTTTTCAATTTGGACATTTTAAAAATTATTTCTTGGTCGCTCCCTCGGCACCACGGTTGAAAACCATTAAGTTAGTCGATGCATTCAGAAGGTAGAATTATTATGCAAAGTTTCTGTGTGAGTTCGATCCCAGATATCTTCAAGGAGTAGAGGTGGCTCTGTGTTAAACGATTCTCGTTTTTATGACTTTAATATAAAAACAATCTCTTTGCTACAACGATTGATGTCTATTTATTCTCACCGCTCTCTGATTACTGATTTGGGTTAAATAAGAATAGGTCATTTGATCTTAGAAAAACGAGAGTGACAATGTTTGATGGTTCATTTGAATGCGATTACATTTCGAGGCGGCGTTCTTTATTACTCAAGGCAAGAGGATTCGCAGATAATGAAAAGAGCATTAACTGGGACTCGAATAAGAGGCGATATCTGATCTTTGATTGTTTATATCTGAGGGACTGAGGAATAGAGTTCAAATTTACATCGAATTTTTACATTAGTATATAGTTGACATTTTTGTCACTGTTGTGTATAATTCCCCCGATTGTGAATTGAGGTACACTATTAAGACCAATTGACTAGCTTTATATGAAGGAAGAAGCGACTCTTTGCTGTTTGCGCTATCTAAAGCCGAAGAGAGAAGTTTACGTCTGAGGCGAAAGTTTGAGGAATTTTATAAAGTGCTCACCATGTTGGCAGGTGTGCGTGAGTTTGAAACAGTTTCCGAAAATTCAGGTCTGTAGGATCCTATGGAATAGGGACTCAGCTTTTAAATATATTTATTTTAATTGTATTTGTTGCAAACTCCTCGAACAGGAAAGTCGCTTTGTGTGAGACGGAACAAAGAATTCTAGTACCAAGTGCCAGAGGTCAGTGGAGAGTCATTGCAAATAGCCTTCCTTCTGAGTTAAAGGGAAAGAGAGAAAAGAGGAAAATGTATCAAAAGTGGACATTTCGAATTCATGATCAAAGCATTTGAAGTAGTTTATAGGTAAACGGGGTGATCCAATTTATTGGTAAGCGAGGCTAAGGCGGCGTTACTGTAGAATTTAATTTGACTGCAAATGTCCGTTTTGTTATCGACTTGTCAGCTGCGTTACGGTAACCGAATAGACGACTTAGTGGAAAGAGCGAATCGGAAGAAAAATGGAGATTTTGCAGGCTTATAATCTGGGCTTAGGGCTACCTCAGTTCGGGCAAGTGAAATCGCTGAGTTTCGGATTCGTTTGCATGTTTACGCCCTTGTGAATGACTATCAGTGTTAATAAACTCAATGTTTCTTGTATATCTCTCTTTCTCCGTGAGACTGTTGGCGGACGGACCCTGGATTTAGGTACTGCCTGACTCTTGGCGATTGACTTAATTATGATACTAATCAGTGGTGGCTCGTGTATAGGCACTGAGGAACTGCCGCACCCCTTATTTCAACTCGATATTATCATTAACATTCAATATAATGAGTCCTTTTTTATTTATACTTGTACATTATATGTACAATCCTTAAGCTTAATGTCAGTAGCCATCCCCTAATTTATTAAAAAGATACAAAAATACTTGTATAGAACTATGCACTTCAAAGTTCCAGCGACGCTGTGTTTGGCTGTTGTGCGCATGCTCACATGTCCGAGATAGGAAGCTACTCGATAGGGACAAAGAGCACTATGGCTCATGCAGTGCCGACCCTGGTGTGGTAGTGGAAGGTAATGTTTCTTTTTTACTCCGCGTGTGTTGTGCTTAAAAAAGATATTTATATTCATATTTAATTCATATTTTTTCGGTTCTTTTATTAATTAATTGAGCTGCTGAAATTTATCTTGGAAAATAACCTAGATGGTGTTCTTAGTGAAATGCACTTGCAGTTCTTTCAATGGAGAAAAAATTACAGAGATCAAGAGAAAATAATTAATCTTTTCGCGCATATTAAAACAAGAAAAATGGATTTCGTTTTTAAATGAATGGATCAAGCTTGAACTGTAACAGTTTAGGCTATTAGTAAGTTAAAAATGTTTGCTTTTGTTCTGTTTAGGATTTTATCAAGTTTATCTATAAACTTTATTTTTATAGGATTATTTCCTTTTACACAATATTAAAACAATGCTAAAAAAATTATGATGCAGCCCTCCCCCCCCACTAATTTTATCTACGATCGGCTACTAAATTACTAATAATAATGACTACGTCGTATTTTATTGCAATCATATTTATTCTAACACAAATTTGGGGGCGTGGCTCCGCTTTTCCAATCCAAGCGCGGAGCGGAGCTTATCTGATCAGAGAGTATGTAAGGGTGTTCTTCGATCCGACCGCTGGGCAGAGCTTATTCGATCAGAGTGTGTGTGTGTGTGTTCAGAGTATTCACGTCTTCACCAAGAAGGTATTTGAATCTGGAAACCTGACCGGGTTTTATCAAGCCGACATCCGTCGCAAGATTGATTTCGTCTTTCATCACGGGTTCACGTCAAGGATGGTGAGTCGGGCTCCTTCTCTATCAGATTCCGTTCCATGTATGCACAGCTTTTTCCACTGTCTTTGTTATATCTGCGACGAGACCGTCGGCTCGCACCTGTTTCCGAATGTTTGTATATTCTCTTGCGAACAACGATTTCACTTGCATTATTACAAAATATTCTGCTTTGCATTGATACATAAATTATTACATTGCGATTTAAAATTATTTACACGCATTTGCTTTGTTTTACATTAATTAATTGTTACAATATGGCATATTAGTCAATGTTCGATTTGTTTGCCCAATTTTTAGATTTCATAGGGCCAACGGGGTGCTCAATTTGTGAAGTTCCATTATTGCTCTACTTCACCCTGTAATTGAGCGCTACATAGTAACCAGATGTGCTTATGAATCATTGATGCAATGATAAAATAAATGTTAAACTACGAGTACTTACCCAAAATAGTGAGTCACATATCTAAGTGATTTCTCATTCCTCAGTTGTAATAGTTAAAGTCGATTGTAATAGATTCATTATCAATTAAGATTTAACCTTATACATCATGCTTTAGCGTAAAGCGTACGGATGAAAAATGAAACCATTGGAGGCATATGGCATGAATATAAAACAAAAGAAAATGCAGGATAAAATTTCAACCCTGCAAGATGCGTGAAATAGTTCGAACAATTCATCCTTTGTTCTTAAAGTGAATGGAACTATGTAAAAAAGCGTTGTTGTTCAAACAACACTCACAATGGCTGCCTGGGCAGGGTCTGTCGCATTCCCCGAACGGTTCCCTTACTAAGGTCTGAAGCTAATTGAAATCAGGCTCCCATCTGTAGATTGAATAATCAAGAAGCATTTGAAGCCAAAAGGCTAAAAAATTTAGGAGAGATACTCGTAACCTCTCGTCCAGTGGCCCCGAAATCGTTGAGGTTTGGCTCAAAAGTTATCAACCAATTATAATGCAGATTTCAATCATATTGTCAAAATGTATTTGATCGTATTCACTCTCAAATTCCATCGGAGCAACTTGCAAGATTTAGAATGAGTAATGTGTGTGATGGATTCAAATGCACTAGCATAACAAAACATTCATTACATTTTGCAAAGATTAGATTAAGAATAGAACATTCTTTTTGTAATCGCATTTAGCACATGAGTTTAAATTATTATTCATTTGCGAATAGAACCACAAAATACTACAATTTGTTTACCTTGCGTGAAAATCATAGCACGGGGTATTTACATGATTGTAAAGTGATAAAATTTGCTAGCATGAAAGTTGAATTGTAAAACGTAAGATTTTGAAAATTGGAAATGATTTCTAGATTAACTTGATTTGGTTTCTAGTTTCTATAGACCCTGGCTTAGATTAAAATTTATTTCTTGCAACAATTTTGTATAGCTGATTCAGCTAAATTTCTTCTAATATGGTTTGGCAAATATACATATAAGCGATTTTGCGTGAGGACAATTTTCAAAAATTTAATTGAATCTCACCTACCTGGCGACTGCCATCGAGGGCATAATTCGCCAAAAATACTTTTACCCGAACAAATAAGATATGTTAAATACCACCAACAAGAAAAAGAATCGGTAAATAAAAGAATAGAAACAAAACTACACACAAAACAAAGCAACTATGAAAACACAAGGAAAAAACATGTACCCAAAATCTGAAAAAACTATACAATGGAGGAGGCCCTCCTCCCAAAACTCAGTTGCTCCATATTCATTAGTTCACGAATTCGTCCGGAGTACAAGAGACAAACGGAAGCGAACACGGCCGTTACTTACTTGGACACATATGTACGTGTGCTAAGTGTAAGAAGGCATGAATATTCAGTAATAATATGTTAGACTGTCTGATAGACCAAACAGTCTCTCGAGAGTGTGTTCCATTCAGAGGCGACAAAGAACGACCTTGAGACGTCGAGACATTTGGGGATGACTACCGTTCAAATCCCTAAGTAGGATACACGGCCTGTGCAACTATGCCTCCTCGCAGGTTGAAGTAAGCCGCATCGAGGTATCAGTAAACGGTATGTAACAGTCAATATATATATTGATATAAAAATTATATTCATTAATTAATATGATATTCCATTTCAAAAGGATCTGATAATGATGTGTTAATGGCGAAAACACGTAACTATACAGTGGAGGAAAGAATTCTAATACGCATGCTGTACGAGTAGCCTCTCAACTGTAAACAAATCCCTTGGAAGGTCAGCGGATAGCATTCTAGTGTTGCAGAAGTATTGAAGAGGATTATAAAAGTGGCAACATCCAAAATCGCCCTCGTTTTAGACGACCCATGGTCAGTACGCAACCTGAGGACAGGTCCTCTTAGTCGAATAAGCCTTCGAGGTGGTAAGAAAACCGCCGTCTAGCTTCAAGATGAATGAACAGAATGTGGCCAGGTTAATGTATCTGTCAAAATAGTTTGTTGTAGGTTGCTTGCACAAGCCTGAAGTCATGTAAATACCGTTAAAATCCTCTGATAAACACGTCAGTGGGGCGTGTTTTATGAACCGACTAGTCTACGTTCCAGTTTTTATCGACTCCAGGCAACATTAGAGTCCGCAAGAGACCAGGAGAGCACTAGAATCGATAATGCATAATGCCATCACTAAACTATGATGGCTGCTCTATAATGGTATGAGGTTGCATGCCCAGTTCAGGGCGAGTCATCTCTGCTAGTGGTGGCACCATGAATTCAAAGAAGTACCAAGCTGTCCTGAGATAATATATGCTACCTGTAGCACGAGATCTCTCCAGAAATGCCAAGAATGTGATTTTCCAGGAGGACAATTCCACATGTCACACGTCTCCCTCCAAGATACAGTGGTTCCGGGAAAACAATATCACGGTGATGAACTAGCCACTTCAGTCTCCAGATATGGGTCCACTGGAACGATTTGCCAGTACCTGATTAAAGCCAGAAGATGAGGCCAGTCAGCCTCTAATGACCAGCTCAAAGCAATCATCACCCTTGAGTTGACCATGCCCCCCCCCCCCTCCATCAGGTGTCGCACCCTCATGGAGAGCATGCCTCGAAAAATAAATGCTCTCATTACTACCAAGGGACACTCGACACACTACTGAGCTTCCTGTATCAGTTTGGTGTTGCTGTAATATTCACAGAGCTTCATCCGCTATTTTCTCATATATTTGTTGCTGATCTCACATCTTTTGGCAAATTTGGCACTAACAATGCCTGGTTAAAAGGTACTTAAATCAAAGAGACAACCGAGACCATGTCGAGTGTAAATCACGCATCCACCTGTTTAGCCCCTATCCAGTGTTATTGGGGTTGCAAAAGCCTTAAGCCCGGAAAAGTGGGAGGAGCCACGCACCCAACATGTTCTCCTGAAGACAAATGGCTTAAGAAGAGCGGAAAAAGACGAGCCTCCACAGCTCTTCCCAGCTCGTCCAAAGTCCACGGCAATGCTTTGGAATGAAAATGCCCTCCAAGCCTAGCTCGAGGGAGAGAAGGGGACCTTATTTAATTTAAAGATTCATGGAAATGGCCGTAGCCTTATTGGAGTCAGAGCTCTGTGGGCTTTTTGGCACATAATATGCTTATTGCTTTCGATGGATTACTGGAGAATACTTACTCGTCAGTCAAGCCTTTTTCTCACCTTCGTTTTGTTTCTATCCTCCTTTAGGGAGCTTGTAAACTTTGGAGGGCTCTAAAATGGTCTGACGACCACCTTTCAATGATTTGGCTCATGTGAAGCTAACAATTCGATAGAGGCGTTTGGCCGCTTTGCTTTTTGTGAAGATGTGGCGTTTGAGGAAAGGAAATGCCCTGAGTTTACACTGGGCAGAGCGCGAGACCATGTTTATTAGGCTGACGTACAAAAGAGGTCGAATCTGCAAAATGGTTCCGAATAGACGCGGTGACCGCCACGCTTTTTAAACTGAGATGTATAGGAAATTCCAGGTCTCATTTGAACAGCCAGGACATATTCCTCGAAATAATGCGAGGATTCTGAGTGTGATTCGCCTCAATTTACAGATTTAGCCTAACACAATGCGGATTTATCATGTAAGGCCTTTGGGCAGTTTGCACAGATTTCGGGTTGACCCGACATAGCACGACTGCACATTTTATTTGAATGGGGAAGGGAGTTGCAGTGGTACCAGGTCGCTCAGCCCCCAGGAGCTTTTCACATAGCCTATTAGGGCTATGTCTTGAAGTCCCTTTATCTTTTCTCATCACACGTATGACCTTGACCACCCCTTGGTCGGCGAGCTGTGATGTCTTCTAAGGAGTATTCAATGAGCTCCTTCGAATAAACTACTTTTACGGAGTTCCTAGTAGAGTGCGTTGTAACCTACACAGGTGACCCATCGAGTGTTCAAACAACACTCACAATGGTTGCCTGGGCAAGGTCCATCGCATTCCTAAGAACGGTTTCCTTACTGATTGAAATCAGGCTCCCATCTGTAGATTGAATAATCAAAAAACGTTTGAAGCCAGAAGGCTAAAAAGCTTAGGCGAGAGAACCTCTCGATGAGTGGCCCCGAAGTCGTCGAGTCTAAGCTCACTTTATTAATATTTATCCTTTTTCTATTTACCCTCTCCGCTCTAGAGAACCCGAGGTCATACATGCAGAGCTTGACCTGATCACCCCCTGAGTCGGCTGGGGACCCGTTGCTCCCTGTAACCTCCCACAAGGAGAAGAATCCCTATTCCTCTTAATTTTTTTTCCTGCTCATCTTTCTTTTTAAGCGGGCGCTCCGTTGTCAAGCGGGGCAGCTTCATCCTGATCTTTAACCGAAATTGGAAAAGGTTTAGCCCCCCTTGGGTTTTTAGAGGTGAGAGGGCCCTCCTCTCCTCCTGGGGGCCCAGTGGTCTGTGTCCCCCGAGAGGATCTTGCTCAGGAGCGGAGTTTGTGTTCGCCCCGGTACACACCGACCAGAATTTGCCCAGTGCATGGTCACTCCTCAAAGGCCGCAGCTCCCAACTTGGCAGCCAGAAAGGCAAGGCAACAGAGTGGATCTCTTAATAAGTCGTACTAATCTTCCGCAAGACAATCAGGATCTAAAAGTCTGCTATGTGACAGACCCAAAGACGAAACTAGAGACATTTACTTGGCATGACAGCTAACAAGCAGTAAAGCCCGCCCGCCATCAGGAGTGCAGTCTTATGTACCCGAGAACGTTTGCAGGTTATCAACCATAGGTGTAGGGAAAGGGATATCAGGATGAAAATTATCTTCCTATTATTCGCACTTCAACGCCAAGTACCCTGCAAGTCCTGGTCTAATACAACCTGCATGCGCTAAAAAGTGTTGTTTATAGAGATTCCAAAGCATCTCTTCTGACACGGCATTGGGTAGCTTGTCAAGTCCTTAAACCAAGAGAGAGTAAATTAGGAGGGGATACTCCTATGAAATATTGGGTGGATAGAGGGAAAGGGGGGACAAACCAGCTTCTTCTGACCTGTAAAACGGCTCAATTCAACCCAGTGAGTCAGGCCTTACTTATGGCGCTCGGGCCTTGAAGACGCGTCACTCCACCAGGTACCAAGTGGAACAGTCTTCACGAAACATGTGGAGGTTGCGTTAAGTCAATCAATTTTGTGAGTATTGTGAGTAGACTAGTGGATAAAAAAGCATTGGAGGGTCACCCATTTCTGCAACTACAGAGATGCTTTTTGATTTTATTATTTAATTTTCTGGCGTTTGTCCGATTTAAACACTCCAACATGATTTACCTGGGACCCAATATGTATATACATATATGCTGCTTCATTGGGAGAGGAATTTATAGTAGTATTTTTTTAATTGAATTATTTCGAAAGCATATTAACATTAAAATATTTCAGTAAATATGGTACATGGGAGAGGGTCTTATTATAAGGAGGCGGTTAATCATTGCTCCGCATAAACATCAACTTCTTTTCCCTTAGGACATTTTTTTTCCGCGCGTAATAAAACATTTAAATATGATGGCCATTTTAATTATTTACCATAATTTTTATTGTCTCAAATTATTTATCAATGAACTCGGGATCACAAACACGAACAACACGCAAATATAAAGAATTAAAGACGAATTTCTTTAAGTTTTGAGGATAGAATAGAAATGAAGATAGCATGGGATATGACTAGTCTTACAGCGGACATTAAACTTGAAGCCTTTGAGCGTATGATGCATTTTATGATATCAAAAAAGGTAGTTTATCGGCCCCTTCTAATCTATGAGTAAATTTAATCTTAGGTAAGATATTATTCAAAGCACAAAGGAAATTATTTACATTACATTCAATGGTCAAATGCAAAATATTATTGCAAAGGATGGGGAGGAAGGAGTATTGCTTCTAATTTCCATATATACACAGCTCAATATAAGAGAAGAGAGGGTTTCCCATGACCATTAATGGAATATCATATTCTGAGTTCAGGGTTGAAAGTATAGAGAATCAAAGTGGCTAATATGTATTAATATGCAAGATATAATTCTTAGACTGGCTTATTTATGCAACTTTTCAAAAAATCTCATTTTTATGATCAAAATCATGATAGTTACTTGAAAGTCTCAAGATGTCTTACTACGATCTGAACATTGGAAGCATCTCTCTCTAGTCCTGCCTGACTCTCACCTTTATCTCTTGTAACCATGCACAGCTTTGGAACCTGCTGAGTCTTCGTCTACAGCTCTTTCTCAGGACGACTGAAAGCCTCCACCTTGACTGCAGTTATTATGAGATGTTCGATCTCAATTAAGGAGATGTTGCAGGCGCAAATTCGCTCGTGAATATTTTCTGATGAGGTCCTCGGCCGAAGTGGTTTACATATTGATTTGAGGATTTTTGTGGGGCATCAATGTCGTGTCACCAAATTCGTTTCTTTTGTATATTCTTTTGCTAGCTCACAGCTAAATCTATCCTATGTTCACCCTCACTTCAGAGAAATGATGCCAGGATATGTTCAGAATGTGCGTGGTAAACTCCTCTTGTCATTTCAGCAGAGATTATGTCTTTGACTTCAGAAGTCTGGTTTCCTAGCAGCGTCAGGCTTGACACAACGTGCTTAAGACCAAATTTGAGGTGGTGCTTTTATTTGAAGTCGTAGCAAATTTTGCGGTTGAAGTTGAGGCAGAACTTCAAAAGGACCTCTCCTCTCCTTAATGCATACCATTCAGGTCGTGCTCCCTTATCCACAACATCAAGATGGCATGTAGAGTACTAAGCCACATGGGTTGGTTCAGAGGCTCTCACTTGAGATCAACTAAATTTGAACAAACTTCAAACTGGACTCTTTGATAAAAAGATATCAGTTGTGCTGGTCTGTGGAGAGAGATTTTACTATTGCTGTTCTCATCTCCATCATATCTTCCACTTTTTTTACTATTTTAAAGTTGAAGTTGAACAAAGTTCATTAACTTTTCAAAAAGTTTCTAATATGCCTACTGAAGCCTGATCGGGTAGTTGCAAGTTCGTCTAACTTGATGATTAATTGACTCAGGGAGATCTCATTCACATGTAGACCACAAGACCACCACGGGTGGTCTTGTGGTCTAGTTTTTTTCCGATCATGAGAATGCACTCTTTGGTTCAGTGATTCAGAAGAAACCCATGCATTACCTGAGCGATCTTATGCGCAGAGTTTTCTCTTTCCTTAGATTGATTGAGAGTGAAGTAGAATAGGTACTTCTCTTTAGGCTGCTGCGTGACAGTGTAATGATCCTCGATCACTATGCCAGGAAGATTTCCTGCTGTCATTTCATAATATTTCATCACCTTTATGTTCTTAATCCTCTTAATTAATTTATGGGGCCATTACTCTTTCCTTGCTCTATCTTTTAAAAGGTGACCGCGCTTAATAGGGTCGTTCAGGAAGTTTGTAACAACTTTAGCTGCCGTAGCATTCTCCACGAAGTTTCATGTAGCATAAATTGGAGTTTTTGCAAGTACTTCAGCGAGAATGTCCATCGGATCTCCAGTAGCCTCAGCATCATCAGAGGTCCCTCTTACGGCTTCTAAATTTAGCTTTTCTTCTTCTTCATAGTTTTTCATGATAAACTCAGCATTTATTGCCTCGTCGTTATTCTTCCTCTTTACAGCAAAATGTTCCTCAGCTTCATTTCTCTTCGCTCTTTTAATATATATCTTGCAGTCTATGCAGGATATCTGGATTACTGAAGTTTTGCAAGTCCTCATTATGGGGAAGTACAGCAACTGAAGACCCCTTTTACGTATCTTCACCTTCAACGGAAAGATAAATGTCCCATAAGCCTTGCGACAGCATCCCATTGATCAAAACAAGAATATGTGATGCTTGCAAGTAAAAACTTCGTAGAGTTTATTCAGTTCAGCCACCCTCATATCCTGGCGGTAGACTTAACTCTCCCGTTTACGTATGTCATTACTTCCATTTCAACATTCATTATCTTATATACGAGCGTAGTAATAATAGAACTCGTATGATATTTCGCTTTGTAAGTCTTGATCAAACCATATGAATAGGACAATGAAGGGCAGGATACACTTACGCACTGAATCTTTATCCCTAATGCAAGATTAAGTGTTTTATTAAATTAGGCAATATTAGAGGTCAAAAAGGTCCTTATTTAACTTACAGCAAATTCAGCGTTCAATTAATTGCCATTTTATTAAAATAATCAACCCTATTTAAAGCTACTATGGAATTTTTGTTATCAGCTTTAATGAAACAAAAGGAAATGTTTTTTCTTATGAATTAAAATTAAAGAAACAAAAGGACGCGGCAGAATATATGGCTCTTTAATGAACAAAGCAAAAGAACACGGTAGAATATACATATGCCCCTGTAATAAACGAAACAAATGGAAGGGGAAGAATATATGGCTTCATAATGAACGAAACAAAAGAGCGCGGAAGCATATATGGCTCCTTAATGGACGAAACAAAGAGACGTGGAAGAATATATTGCTCCATAATGAATGAAATAAAAGGACGCGAAAGAATATATGGCTCCGTAATGAACGAAACAAAAGGACGCGGGTGAGAAATCGAAAATATATGGAAGATATATTCATAGTTGCAGATCCTTCACCATACAAATGGACCCGGAGCCATGAGGGCACACAACCTGCAGATGTCACCTGACATCTTACTCAGCGACCATTAAGTTTCAATAAGAGGGAATTCGGTTTTCGAAAAAAGGAAATTGTGTTTCCCCTTGTCTAATTCGTCGCCGCAACCAACTTTGAGAAGGTCTGAACTTTTTAGAATTCATTGCAATGAAATCTGACCTTGCGAATGGATGAGGAGCGCTCCACGGGGGGGGGGGGGGACGAGGCAGTGGCTGATGTTATTTAATGCATTACACCAACCGTGTTTTAACCTTTATTCCTCATTCCTTTCCTTCGCCGAAAGCACCTCTTCCTGAGGAGATGAAGGTAACTTTTCCGTTTTATTCGCTTGATAATTCACCTTTCGCCAACTGTTAAACGACTCTACTTTTACATTGCAGGAGTTTGCTCCTCCACTCCACCTCCTACAGAAACGCGACTCGATTTTCTCGAGATTCGTGAGTGAAACGGGCCCTTCTACTGCTGCTCAATTGAAGGGTATGGCAATAGAGGTATGTTTGCTTGTATTCAGAGATTGAATTCTTCTCACTTTGGTATGGAAAATATAGATAAATCGGGCGCACTAACATCCCCCCCGGCCCCCCACCTCCCTCCTCCCCTAGGCCTCACCCTGCTTAGTGGGCCGGAGAGAGAAAGAACGGTAGTGCTCAAGGAGGGAGGAGAAGGAGATGAAAGAGAGTGAAAAGGAAATTATAATAGGAGAGATAAAGTTGATCTCAAGTGACCCTCTTCTTTTAGGTGAAGAGAGAATAATAGAATTGAATAGTTCCATTTTGATTGGACCTACTAATTAACGTGGAATTCGAACCCGGACCTGTATTCATCCTCTACTATCCATTATTTACCAGTTGGTCTACTGGTAAGAAATCGCAACTTCTGTGAAGTTGGTTTATAGCATTCGTGCCGTTGTATATTTATTGTCTATGTATTGAGGGTTTCTTAACCCTTCCACTTTTTTATTTTAATTAACTTTAATTGAGCAGTTTTTGTGACTTCACTAGAGTCGAACATTTTTGTTACACTTCACTATAGTTGAACATATTGTTTTCCCAATTTACTAGAGTTGGGCACTTTTCGTTACACTTCAATATACTAGCTTTGTGATCCACTGAATATTTCTTTCTCTTGTTATCTCTATAGTACACTTATTTCATTATAAAAATCCTACTCTGTTTCACTTCGAGTATGTTCACTTTTAGGGGTTTTAGTCACTTTAGATATCTTATTCGGCTAGTCACTTTCTTGGGAGACTTATTAGGTTGTTTTTTGTCAGGTTTAGTTAGGTCGTGTAAGTGCAGTAGAGCCCCTAGGGAGTCGGTTACTGTACTTGATTCGTTGTAGGTATCAGTTATGTGTAAAATGATGTTTCCACTATTCCATCTTGAATTCTTCCACTGAGGAATCTGGAGTTGAAAGTAATGTTTAATCTGGTGATAGTTTGTCGATTTTCGTCCAGATGTTGTCCGCTCTTTTTCTGATGACGCTAATGAGCAGTTCCATCTAAGCCTCTCTGAGTTCTTCTCTCGTTTATTTTTCTCCTGTTGGTTATTAGATAGAAGGCTCTGTTTAGAACTGTCTGGAGTTCCCCTTTTTATTGATTTTGCTATGGTGTTTAGGTGGATAAGTGGGTAGATGAGTGCCTACTTTACTAGAGCTAGATAGATTTATCTTTTTCTTGGTGCTTAACCCTCTTAGTGAAAATAGGAAGCTTAGCACAGGAATTGTTATTATTATTCTTTCGGTTACGTATCTTATGTAGCCTCTTGACGTTATCTTTAACTAGTACTTTGCATTCCGGATGATATCGGTAGACCTGTCTTTCTGCTTCGATATCCGCTACCTTTCGTTTTGGCAGGGTTGTTTGATTTAAATCACTGATTTATATCATGATTTTAATCGAAAGATATTTTTTAAATTAATGATTTAAATCATGACCTTACATTTATTTGAAAACTCAAAAATTAAATAAATGAATTTCATCCGTTTAAAGTAATTATTTTAACTCAAGATTGGATATCATATTCTATACATCAGGATCATAAGATCTGTTGACTTCACAGATCTTCATGATTCACTGCTCCTAATAGATTCAGCCTCGACTATTTTCTTAGGTACTATTATTTTCAGGGACCAAGGAGCCATATTACCTTTTTCCGGTAATCTAACTCTTTTTGGTTATAAATATGCTAAACAATATCCGGCAGCAGTTATTTCAGCTTTAATTTCTATGTTATGTCAGTTTATAAGTAATTTTAATTTAAGTTGAATTTCTAAGTTGATTAATTATCAAATAAAAAAGATAATTTTCTTGTTTAACTGCCGAAGTAATTAGATAGCCATAATAGTGGAAATATATGTGAAATGTTTATTACCTCAGTGTAATAGAAAATACCTTGTTTGTAATAGAATATACAATAAACGAGGCTACGGCAGTCAGAAGTTGACACCCTGCTGAGAGGATATCACTGCCCAAGAAACTTCCATGAGACTCCCATTATTCACAAGCTAACAAGTTTTTGGTCACAGAGTCAGCAAACTTGAATGACTGAAAAGGAGGTGATTTCGCCTGAAACTTCATTATAACGGGAACAAGTAATGAAAATTTATCACTTGTGTATTCCATGGCAGTAATTACCTCTTCTTCTGTGAGGGTTTTCCCCTGAAGTGAAGGGTGAAGCATGTTAGCTATCAAATGAGCCTTGGTGGCAAATTGCTCGTACCTTTTTATCACCAGTTTCTTAATTTGCTCATTGTTTTTTAAGTGTTCACTGCCACATAATTCTTTTAAAATATCCATTGCTTGAGCGATGGTACAGTTGACTCTCAGCACCTGGTCTAGAGCCTTAGATATTGGCTGCAATCTAGCCAATAGTTCCTCAGCAGATCGTTTTAGCCCAAGATTGGGCACTTTATTATTTACACCAGGGTCAATAATTTTCCTGTTGACTTCACAGATCTGCATGATAATTGGCCAGTTATTCATATATATTTTCAGAGAGTGACATAGTGTTACATCTAGTATCCTGAGTCATGAAAATACAACTTGCTTTTTACATTTTCAATCTCTAGCTAGTAGATTGAGAAGGTGTGCGGCACATCCATAGGTAAGGATGTTTTGTTGAATGGATTCATCAAACAGTCTTCGCATCTTAGTGACATTTGTTGCGTTGTCTTGTCACGACACTTCCAACAAAACCCCCAAAATCTATTTCAGACTTCTTTTTCTACCTGAAGATTCACATGCACGGTAAACATCTTTGTTTGCTTTGTGACTTCTTAACAGTAACTGACTGATAGACCTAAGGGGTATAGGCTAGTGCTCACTGGTAGAGCCCCGAACAGGTTTCAACGGGATGAAGCAGGCTTACACAGAGCAAGCCTGCTTCAAGTTATATGTATTTTTAATTCACATTTTCTAATTCTTTGTAGTTATAAATATGCTAAGCAATATTAGATTTCACATAAAGCATATAATAAAATCAACATAAAATGAATTAAAAAATCTGATTTAAATAAAAAAAATCAACAAGCCTGGTTTAGAGACAGGGACAACATTGATTTTTCTTCATTCGTTCTTATTTTCCATTCCCTCTTGAAATGGTTGATATTTTTAATCTTTATAGCTATTGTCCGTGCCTGAATTCTCTTATTCCTGTATTGGCTGAAGTTTAGTTGAGTGATGTCGTAAGCGAACTATATATTGGGGCTTTCAGGCATTCTAGGTGTTAACATGTCGTCTGTATAAATCGAATACAGCGTGAGACTAATACAACCCCCTATGAGACTCCAACTTCCAATTCGAACTCGGTTCCTTTGTAATCATTGACTACCATGTATGCTCTTCTATCTGTTAGATATTCACAAAGAATTCTCTCCAGATTATTTTTCATCTGGAGGTTCAAGATCTTGTATAACATTCCTCTGACCTAGACTTTTCAAAGGCTTTTACTACATTTTTTACAACCAAACGATGAATTTTTCCTCTGCTTTGACCTTGGTGACCTTTTCTCTGATGATGCCAAATCCATTGTGCTTTCCCTGCTTTTACGAAATTAGAATTGGTATTTGTTGTAAAGATTGTTTTCGGTGGCATATTCTATAAATCTTTGTTGAGGATTTAAGTCTGTAGTTGGAATGAGATCAGGTTGTGATAGAACGGTCTGAGGCTGCTTAAATTCAGCCGCTATCACATGTTTAGAAAAACATTGCTACCCACATGCATCTGCGAGAGGAAGCAGAGCGCGTTATCGCCCACCTTAGCCAATATTTAATCAAGGGGGTTCATTCCCCCGTTTCGCCTCCATACGTCGATCTCGCCAGATAGAGTTAGGCTATTGGGCAGATAAGGTATTTTCCCAGGCGCGAACGGGGCATTCCCCCGAAGCCTCCCACTCAATTGTCCCCTACGCCAAGGGGATGGCTTCGACTATTTATATCATAGCTTTCCCGATTGAAGCAGATCAGATCCAGATTATCTTCGCGAGGCATCACGCCGATCCGGTCTCCAATGTGCACCATAGGAGCTCTCTACCTCAAGATCCACCATTATTGTCCAGAAGAGGACAATATACCTTGAGTGCCAAGGTTTGTGCCTTCGAGACGCTAAGTCCACAAGGCCCCCCTGTTGTTCAGAAAGAGAACAACGTTAGAACAGCCATTGTTCTTTGAGCCCGTTGACAAGAGACGGTTCTCCCCCCCCCCCTCCCCCTGTTGTTCAGAAAGAGAACAACGTTAGAACAGCCATTGTTCTTCAAGCCCGTTTGTCAAAAAACGGTTCTCATTCCCAAGACATCACGTCAGGATAATTTAATTCCCCCCTTTTTAACGTTCTTCAAGAGAACGCTTGGTTTCAACAATAACCTCCATTGTTCATCTAGAACATCCCCGATTTGCTGTCACAGAGATCGCTCGTACTTCCAAGCCCCACTTCGCTCTCACTCTTCGAAGACAGTCCTTTCCCTTCGCTAAGTACAACCCCCCGAAGAACCCTTCTGCTGGAAATCACCAGTGGACCGAAGATTCCTTCGCATCGTCTTCCTCTGCACAACAACTTTGTAATTACGTAAGCTGAGCATTACCTTTAATCATCTAACCTTTTGTCAACGCTACCCTGTGCTTTAAATGGTTTAGCGAACCATTCCCCTCCTCTAATTTTTATTTGTTTACCTTTTTAAATCTCTCCAAATCTTAATCCTCGGATTAGTCAGATATTCCCACGACCCTTTCCATTCTCCGTTTATGTGAACATTTTTTTTTTGTGTGTTGTTGATAATTTAATTAATAAAACTCTATTTTATTAATGATAGCCATATTATTATCCTTGAGCTCCGTTTCACTTCTTAAGCATATTGAAGATAAATAACCTTGGTCAATCAGATTACCACGCACTCGAAATATTAGAATAATTCCCTCAACGAATAGTTATATATGGTATATCGTCGAGAGCCTATTCTACGACACAGGTGGTTTGCTGGTTTTAGGATAAAGACCATCTTGGCTAGTTTAAAATCTTTTGGGAAGTATCCGGTGTTAAAGCACGCATTAAATATGTTCATCGATCAAATGATGTTGCTCGGGGCCTTGGTAAGTGTGAATGTGGTAATTCCTGATGGGACTAGCGCTTTATGTTGGAATAAATATGTAGCACTCTTTTTTCTTTGTTGTTTGTTGTGGCCCCTGGTCCTAGATTCTCTTCCCTCTGTTGTTCCATAACAGGTGCTGGGAGATTTTTCTCCTGGTTGTTGTAGAGATTTTCGTGAGCCATCTCTTCTATTGCTAAAGTTTGCATGTTGTGCTGGTGTTATTGAAAACACGGACTTCCAGTAGCGTCTGAATTTTTTTTCGATAGTTCTGTTTTCTCTTCTTTTTCATTTGTTATATTTTAGCGATATTTTGCAATTTGGAGGTTTTCTATTGATTTTATTGATAATGCTCGAGTTTTCCCTTTGGTGATTTTTCAACGCAAATTTCCTTGTTCTTCTATGAGATGCCTCATTTCTTCTTTCCTTCTTCTTAGCGCTGTTAGTCTAAGTATTGCTATTATAGTTATCTGTTATAGCTATCTGTTATTTCTATCTGTTTTTCTTCTTCATATCTTTTGTCCATCTTGGATGTGAGAACGTGCGGTGTCTCGTTTTCCATGTTTTTTTCTGCCTTCTCACTTCAATTCACCTATTGACACTTTTAAAAGACACTCTTGCTCACTTTCACACATAAGTGCGGCAGATAATAGAAATCAGAGTGGAAAATAAAGGATGGCTGGTCAAAAGTACAAAAAGAAGTAACAAGGCAGTAGGAGTCTAGGGGATGACTAATTTGGCTTGAAAAGGTGCAGAAAGAGCGGTATTACTGAATATTGCTACCAAAACGCCAGCAGGGGATTCTTTGTGTCCCAAAGAAGAATCCCCCCCCCCCCCGCCGTTCCACTTCAGGGAACTGTGAATATAGAAACCTTCCGAACCCGATAATAGGAGCGGAAATCAAACTCCCTCCCGTAAACCTAACCAGACATCTGTCTTCTTCGTATATCCATGCGAAAGCGGTGACATTTTCTAGAACCGAGACACTTTTATGACCCCACACAAGTGGCTTCTAAGTAGGAAGAGAAACGTTGCCAAATTGGGCAAAGAATAATAAAACGTCAAATATGGAAATAAATTTCATTGCAACTTACCACCAAACCTCCTTCCAATTCGAATCGATTTAGAAAAAAAAAAAATCCTGTATGGCATTTAAAGGTCCCGGAATTGCCACCAAATATTTCCCAGAATCTTTATTTTTGTACAAGCGTCTTGCGTTTTTGCAAGAGGTAGATAATTTACATTTTGCGTAAATTATTAAGAAAGATGTAAAATAATTAATCAACAAAAGCATGTTCACCAATGTAATGAGGAAATAATATCTGGGGAAGAGAGTAGGGAAAACAAATCTATATCATCAGCCAAAAATCATGTCCACGCTTATAAAAGGAAAAATATAATACGAATTTGCCCCTTCGATCCCTCTAGGCATTTATCAAATTACTTGTTATTTGATGTTTAGTCGAATGCCGTTTTCTACATCTATTTCTATAGGTTTTCCACATCATTTTCTATACTTAAGCCACAAGATCATTTAAGTGAAAACAAAACTTGACATGGCACTTTGCAGTTACTATTGATTTTAAATATAATATATTTCGTTCAGATAAGTTAAAATACATATTAATATTATATATTTTAACCACTTGTAAACTTTTCTTTCAGGCGGAGTCCAAAAAAACAAAACAAATACCTCACAAGGTTTATCTCAAACGCACAAAAGAAAATACAAGTAACAAAGACGCCATCTGCCGCAATGAAGAAGATGAAAATACTATTTTATGAATTTTATTATAAAATATTGTGACACAAGAATAAAAGGATCGATTTGCCTCCATTGTCTCTTCTCCCCTAAATCACTTATCCCAATATAGGGTGACATAAAATGGGAAATCCCTTGGCTACAATTTGAACTGGACTGCCAAGTATTTTAAGAATCTTAAATATCATTGATATTTTGTTTCTTCTCTAAGGCATAGCATTTTACTAAACTTCTTTCATTTGCGTAGGAGTTAATTTATAACAGGGGGGAGGGGGCTTGCAATCCAAAAGGGGGAGAAACAGGTCTGCTGAGCATGAACTCAAAGATAAGCGCTTGATTTTTCGCATGCGGAGACAAATCATATTTGTTTAATGATGTATTTTCATAAATTATAATACAAAGCACCAATATAAACTAAATGACGTTCCAAATATATGAATATGTAGAATATAAATAAAAATTCAAATCACACTGAGTCTAATATTTTCACCTATAATATTACTATTCTGGGACAGTGAAAACAGTGGGGGGGGCGGGAATTATTTGGTGCTATGTAAGGGGGATAAGTGTGGAAAAGGGTATCACAGCGGATACATTTTAGGTCGTTCTAACTCTGTGTTGCTCTAAAAGGTGCGTAAGGTATTTGAGGACAGATTTATACTTATACAAAACTGACTCTTAGAAACAGATAATAATGTCTTTTTTGCTGAAAAAGTTGGGAGGGTAAGAATAAACATATTGTTTTGTAATTTTATTCAGTTTCGATAACGGCGTCTATGCGATGTATGAATCTCATACATGCTAGGATCAAGTGGTTCTTGTTCATATTGGACATTACTCTCACTATAGAGGATTTTAGAGATTCTTTAGTGTTATGGGGGTGCTCATTAATCTATTTCTCAACTAGGAGGCCAAATGTTAGGAATTATGTAATCATCAAAATTTCCCGCCATTCATTCCATGTTGTTTGAGCCTTGTGTGATGGTGCCGAGTCCTGTTGAAATACATAAGATCTTCCGTTGCGTACATTGTCGATCCATGACTTAACCATCTTTTGCCTCTAACTCCTTCAAACTTTGTAGACCAATTATCTAGCGACTTCTAAAAAAACGTGTTATTTCTAAATTGCTATGTTCAGCCTTTATAGCCACGATAATTGCGTGCCTCTTCATTAAGTTCTCATTAACAAGTTCTCATTGTGATCCAAAAATAATCACAATGTTAAACCAATCATCGGTTAAGACATCGGTAAATGACCAAACGTCTTCAACAATGCAATCTTCAACCGAAACACAGCAAGAAACAATCAAAATCCCGCATGCATTTCTCAAATTACCGGAGTTTGATTCATCAAACCCAATTGCTTGGCTGGACCTTTGTGATTTGATTCTCCGCCCTCAAGCCATATCATAAGTAGAGAAGATAGCTGCCATAATCCCAAAATTTTCCATAAGTATTTTCATTAAGTTTATGGATATTTTATTTAATGGGGAAAAAGTGGGAGCATATAACGAATTGAGGGAGGCCTTCCTAAAGGAATTTGGGAAGTCACAGGTTGAAGACTTAAGGGAGCTCCTAGTACTCAAGAAATGGGAGATAAGTCTCCCACTGGCCTCTTAAATCATTTGAAGGGCCTTATCAGGGCAAAAGGCACACAATCTGACCTTTTCGACTCTCTCTTCACCGAAATTTTCATGCGGGGAGTCCTAGAGTATGTTAGGCCCCTCATTCTTATGTCATCACCGACCGATGTTGACCAGCTGGCAAAAGCAGCCGACCAGCTGTATAAAATTCTATATGTAAATTGTGGCAGCGTACGCAATCACGGCCCTAAGCCTAATTTTTCCATTTCTTTAGGTTGGGTAACGGTGAGTTCTGCTTGTGAACGACTGGAGCGAGGTAAAATTCCATTCCCTCTAACGAGGGATTTAGCTGACGTGTTATCAATGATTGAGAGTGACATCAGCCGGTTGAAACCTGCAGCAAGGGGCACAGAGCAAGCGACGCCATGGTTATGGTGAGCGGAGAGATAGGACGCGTTCCCGTAAAAGAAACCAACGAGGAAGAACCTCGACACAAAAGGCAAGATGCAGCAATTTTCACAATCTTCTTCCACTTATTTTCAACAAAACTTTTCACAAAAAAGCTGGTATCTACTGGTACCAACAAAGGTATGGTAAGAACGCTGTACGCTGTACACAACCTTGCAACCGACATTATGATTTTTCCTTACTGAGCCTAGTAGTCTCCCAAAGCATAATGTATCTTTCACCCAATCAACTCAATGGTGCTGGTACCATAATAAATATGTTGCACAAGCTGTAAAATGCTTACAACTGTGCACATATTTACAACCGGTACCTCCTCTTTCACCTAATCTCAACTCTCCTCTCCCCGCACATCACTCATCTCAACCAAAAGTTTAAAATTTTCAAACTTCAATTTCCACCTCAAATTCTCCTTTAAACTAGAAAAGCATGGGACAAAAGGGTCTACATCCCCTGCCATCACATCACTTGCTCAGGTAGGTCCTCCCTTTTGCATTTTTTACCCACTTTCTGGTTTCTCAATCCTGGTGGACATTGGTGTAGAATGCAGTGTTATACCAATTTCTGAGGGTGACAAAGCTTGTGCTCCCTCAGATTTAGTTCTGATGGCAGCTAATTCGAACAATATTATGACCTATGGAAGGCGTAACCTTCAAGTCTCACTTGGTCGAGTTTTTTGATGGACCTTCGTCATGGCCGAGGTAGATTGTCTAATATTGGGCCTCGATTTTCTTACGGCTCACGACCTCTCGGTCAATTTTCATCACATCAAGGTTGTCAATCGCAAAACTATACTCACTGTTTCAGATTCGTACTCACCTTCACAGTTCCCTGCTTTCTATTAGCTTCCCACATACCGAACCCCCACTTCAGCGCCCGCTGCAGGAGTTTCCCGAACTTCCCGTTCCACCTTCGAAGGATAGGCACATTAAACATAATATAGTGTACCCCCCCCCCCCTCTCGTCGTTAGCCCTAGATAGACTTTCTGCAATATGAATTCGAATTCATGATGGATGCTGGCTTTTGTAGGCCTTCCTCTTCACTTTGGGCCGCCCCACTAAATATCGTTCCCAAATCCACGCCGGGGGAATTCAGAGCCGTTGGGAATTACAGAACCTTAAACGTAAAAACAACCCCTGACCGATATTCATTGCCGTACATAGCCGATTTCACGTCATCTCTCTCCGGCTGTACAATTTTTTCGTCTGGATCTGGTTCGTGCTTTCAACCAGATCCCTATTCACACAGACAATATTTCAGACTAGCATCACCACGCCGTTTGGTTATTTTGAAATGGTTAGAACGCCTTATGGTTTGCGAAATTCTGGCCAGACCTTACAGTATTTCATGGACCAAGTCATGAGCGGTCTTCCATTTGTCATTTGTTACATTGACGACCTGTTAATAGCATCTTCTTCGCTCGAGGAACACATTCGTCAAGTCTTTACTCGCCTTCAAGAATACGGTCTTTTTGATGTCTCGCGACTTTCCTTCCTGGGACACGCCATGTTTCGAGTGTCGGGATTTTGCTCAACTAACATCACGTAAACATCTCATACGTTTCTGTGGCAAAGTCAATTTCTACCACAGTTTATTCTAAATTGTGCCCAGGTCATGAAACCTCTCAACTCCATGTTATCTAAAACCAATGAGAACTCTCCTCTCGAGTGGTCTCCTGAGGCGTGCGATTTATTTTCTCGCACTAAATAGGCTATAGCCCACGCTGTGGAATTGGATCATCCTTCTCCAGGACCCCCCATCAGCGTCGCCTCAGACGCCCTCAACTCGCGTAGGTACAACCTTGTAGCAGAAGATTGGTGAGCTATGGCAACTTCTTGCTTTCTTCTCTCGCTCACTTTTTGACTCTCAAATGAGGTATAGTACGTTCGCTCACACGTGAACTGTTTGGTATATACCTCGAAATCCGTCACTTTCGTTCATATTTAGAAGGGCATGACTTCACTATTTATACTGACCATAAGCCTTTGGTCGGTATTTGCTCGTATCGTTCCATGTCTTCAGGGCACAGTGCAGTTGATACTCGTCACCTGACTTTATCTTGCAGATGACAAGTGATATTGGATATGTTCCTGGCTCTTCAAGCGGCAAACGGACGCGCTTTCTCACATTTCCGCGATTTCGGGCACGCAACTCCTCACACTGCGCCTATCGATCATGCGAAAATAGTGCTGGCCCAGGAACTGGATGGAGACACGCAAACACTACGTCACTCTTCACAACTCGTTGTTCGCGAAGTCGAATTATCAGTCCTCCCAAGCGTGTCCTGGTCGACTATTCATTGTTTGACTGTCCTCGTCCTCTCATTTCTCTAGCTTACCGTCGGCATATTTTCGACCAAATTCATGGTTTTTCACATCCTGGGATCAATGCAACACCCAAATTCATTGCACAACGCTTCCTATGGCCAGGTATGAATGCCGACGTGGCCATTTGTCTTGCTCATGCCTGGCATGTCAGCGTGCCAAAGTCCATCGTCACACAAACTCCTCTGGTCCCATTTGCTCTTCCTTCGTCACGTTTTGGCGCCGTTCACGTCGATCTAGTAGGTCATCTTCCTTACTCCCATGGTTGAAATTGTCTTCTTACCATAATCGATCGTTTTACTCGTTGTCCAGAGGCAGTTCTTATCGGGGAGGTCAGAGCCTCCACCGTCACTCGAACTTTCGTCTCAGGATGGGTCTCTCGTTTTGGTGTCCGTCCACAATCATGACTGACCGTGATAGCCAATTTGAATCCCACAAATGAGATACACTCATATCAGTTCTTTGCTCATTTCGCCTACGTACCACCGCCTACCATCCTCAGAGCAACGCCTCGGTTGAACGTCTACACAGAACCCTCAAAGAAAGCTTACGCTCCACAGGGAATAAGTGTCCCCGTGCTCGCAGCCAAACCACTGGCACTGTGACACGCTCCGTTCGCATCGTGAGGAGACCTCGGAGTTATCAGAACTAGGAAGACCATATTAACCCTTCAAATACCACGCCTTGAAAACTCGAACCTCGTTCATTACCCATTTTTTTTTTTTTTTTAAACTCATTTAAAATTAGCTTCTTTGAAAAGAAAACTTTTTAGTAATAAAGAATATATGAAATATGTAAATATTTATCTTACCTCTCTTCCGGAAATTGAATTACAAGATGAGCTTTAAATCATCATTTAAATGGCCTCGTTTTTGTTCGGGCTAACATTTAACAACAACGCATTGTTTTTACGTCTTCTCTCCCCCAATCTCCCACCAAGTAGGTTACACTGAACGAGATCTCACTCACCGCAGACATTCCTTTAGAATTTGATCGCAGTAATGTACATAAAACAAGTCTTTCATAGCTAAAGAAATTTTTCAATAAGTTCACAGATAATTGAACGAAAATATAATAGCCGTTCTACTTTTTAGTTTTTTTAGGGTTAATGTATAAAATTTAGTATGTATTTATGGATGTACACAAATATACACACACTGCTTATACATGGTTAGTTTTCACATCTCTTGGATTGTATGGTATTCAGAAAAGCAGGGCTCCATACACAGTGGCACTTGACAATGCTTGCATCATAATGTTGTTCGTTTTCTACTATGTTTTTTAGCACAAACATAACATTGTCTTTGAGCCGATTTCCGTTCGCCTACATTTGGCATTGAAGCGATATAATGTTTATTCTGAAAAACCGATTCCTTGTAGTCTATCAAAGGAATTTACCGAGGGCCGAGTACACATTTGGTTTGAAGCATCAGAATAATGTCTGTCAAGTAATTGTTTTATTACTTCCATTGAAAATTCTCTGAAAGAAAGCCTTTTTTGCGTACAATCTAAACTCATCAAATGCATGTTATATGCATTGAGCATGGACACATCAACAAGTCGGTAAAAAAGCTTTTTGTACCATTTGATGGATTTTCTAAGACATTCAACAGAACTGATCATCATATCGGATTTGTCAATTAAACGCATATTTATATTATAATCCATTATTGCATCCGTTTTTTTATTTCTTCTCCTGTTCTATGATTTTTTTCCCCAGAGTTTACTAACTTGCCTTTGTGTACGGAGGTAATAATCAAAACTTCACGCTTATCGACCCATCGAATTGCTAACATTCTATTTTTTTTGTGTAGTTCAACGGTACCTTTAGTTACTGCCTTGTCTAACTTAAGCATATTTTTGCGGTTGCTTTTAACTGTCCCACAAAGCCCCGTATTCTGATCAAGAAGGTAAGAGCACAAAGAAGGGATTGTGTACCAATTGTCTGTATATAAAATATGCCCTAATCTTAAATATGGTTCAATCAGTCTTTTCACAATTGCCCCCAACATTCCTAATGTATCATTATGAACAATATCTGGGTTTTTTCCTGTGTAAAGTAACATATCTAATATTATTCCCGTCTCACAATCGCACAAAACAAAAAGCTTGAGGCCAAAGCGATGTCTTTTCGAAGGGATGTATTGTTTGAATGACAGACGACCCTTGAATAAAACGAGGGATTCGTCTATCACTAGTTTTTGGAAGGGGACAAATGCCCTTTGGAATTTGTCTTTCAATGAATGAAAAACACGTCCTATTTTCCACATTGTCCCTCTTATTCCTCCAACCGAGTGGTCAGCAAAGTGAAGAAACCTTAAGATTAACTGATATCTATTCTTGACATAAATTTCCTGAAAATAGAAGTTTCAATAGAGGTATCAGTTGACCAGTAGTCAGCTAATTTATGTTTTTTCACATGAGCCATTTGTAGGGTAAGGCCAATAAAAACGTAAAGCTCGCTTACAGTTAAATTCCTCCATCTATGAGCGTTAGGTGAAGGGGAGAAGGGTGTTTCTGAACTTTGTTCATAATAGCGATTTGTTTCCATGCATATATCTGCTACGATTTCATGATTAAAAAATGCTTCAAAATATGTGTGAGGTTTACTTTCCGATTTAAAACCCATGTGCGCTTGAATTCCCGAATGAGAGTCATGAAATATGATATTTGGGGGGGGAGAAGTCAAGACAGCGTTGCCACGTTTCATCAATTTGTTGATTTTCAGGAATAATTGACTCTAATTCGTCATCGGATTAGTTTGAACTGTTAGTATCACTGTCTGTTAGTTCCAAATCAGAATCAAGTTCATAGTAGAGATCCAAAATTTCAGAAGGGTTAGCCATTTTTTAATTAATATGAAAAAACTAATTACCACAATTTAAAAATGCGTGTGATATCTACAATTCTCTTAGAAAGACTAAACTAAAAGAAATACTTTATATATAATTCGAAAGAGAAAGTAAATTTACCGTTACCCGAACAAAAGGAAGATTCTTAGGCCTAAAAAACATGCCCGACTCAATTGAGTCGCTGAGTATTTTGACGCCCAGGCTCTTTTGAGGCTCTTGGTATCGTAAGGGTTAAGAAAAGGGGAAGTAAATTTATTTGGCGGGGGGTATTTGTAGCACTGCCAGATTCTCATAATGTGCAGTACCCCAAAAGTAAATAAAATAATATATATTATGTAAGTCTGTACTTCTCAAAACTAATTAAAATCAATTATGTTATGTAATTACGCACTATTTCACAGTAATTTGTATCCGACTTAAGTGGAGTGAGAAGTCAAACAATATATATATATATATATATATATATATATATATATATATATATATATATATATATATATATATAGTTTCTTCTAGCGAAAGATAATTTAATCTTAAGAAGGAATCAATCCAAGGACCAGAAAGAAACTAGTATTCATTATACTGATTTTTTAATGACAACGTTTCACAGTCTCCATGCCTATCATCAGGTCTAACAAAGAGAGATAATAAAAAAAAAAATTCTAACATATTCCATATTAGCATAAAGTAAAATCAAATTAGATAGACAAATCATTATTTAAATGGGGGAGGGGATTTGGGAAGAAAAAGGAGGGACAGAACGTAACCTACCCGGTTGAACTGTAAGAAAGACTCAACTGAATAAGTTAAGGAGGGTACGCAGGAAGAAAATGCGGTGGTTGGAGGAGTAATTAAATTAAGAGTAGCGGGACCGCACTTGTGTCGTTGTTAAGGGAAGGTTTTACTATTTTAATATACATGGACTCTAAAATACGAAAGGAAATCTCATCGTACATTATTCAAGGATTTTATTGTTTTCAGGAACGACATCAATTTTACATAGTATAATGTGAGATCTTATGGCTGATGTTTTCTTATGGTTCAAAGGTTTACCAGTGCTATTACTAATACCTAAGAGAGAACACACCCTGGCCTCCAGAGAACGAACGGTGATGCCTATATACGAGCATCGATCACATCGAGGGAGTGTGTTCTTAAAATTGAACATTGAACCAATTGACAAATTATTGGTGAAAATGATTTTAAATTGAATATAGGTAAAAAATTGTTGGAGAATTTTAATAATTCTTTGCGGAAGGAACGGTTAAGAGAACCTAAGTATGGTAAGGATACATAGAGTGAGTATTTAGGGACGTTGCTAATAGGTAGCCTTGGCTCATATTGTTAGTTTAAGAATTTCTTAAGTATCTTGTATAAATTATTGGGATAAGAGTTGTTTTGAAGAATTTACGAAGAAAGTCAAATTCTTTATGGGGAAAGGAGTAGGTTGAGGATAAGTGATAAGCACGGTGAAGAAGTGTTTTTAAAAAATTGATTTAGAAAAGTCGATCGTAGAAACTGAAAAAATTTGTCCTATGCCAGTGAAGGTTGGTTTTCGGTATACCTGGGTGTTCATTAAACGCTTTTCTAAGAATAATATCTATTACTTCACTGAGAGGTATGTTTGTGAACAGCGACTGTATATTGAAATTAACAAGTATCTCTCGGGGGGAAACAATATTTAGGTCCAGAAGCTCCTTAGGAAAAGAAAAAATATTTAGTATGCTGTATTGGTTGGTGGTCAATACTTTGAGGAGTTGGGTTATATGTTTGGCTAATTTGTATGTGGGCAGTGAGTAAGCGACCAAGATAGGGCGAAGGGGTACATTAGGTTTGTGGACCTTTGGAAGGCCATAAAGGAAACCTAAGCTTGAACCAATGGTTTAAAGGGTATTTTATAAGTCGTAGGTAATGGTTTTGAATGACTTAAGTTTAGCAAAGAGACGGTTGGTTTTATCTTCCAAACGAAGAATGTTTGTTTAATGGTTCTGTTACTTTAAAAAAATTAGTAGGGTCGTGAAGGATGTTGTGCATTTTTGAAAGGTAATCGGTTTTGTTAAGGATCACCACTCCTCTTCCTTTATCAGGGCGAAAAATAACTATATTACTATTTTGCTAGAGAAAACGAAGAATGGCAAACTCATGTGGTAATCTTTCTGATTACCGTTTAAATAACCTTGAGCAATTCATTTTATCCTTAAGCCTACAATTCCGTCTCCCTATAGTTAAGCATAAATTCTTTTTTTTTCTTACACTTGAGAAACTGGCCCATAACCTATCCCTAACTTACATATATGGTGATTTCAACTAATTTCGTGTACGTTTATCAGAACTCTCCCACAGATTTCACTGCAAGATTAAATCTTTCAAATACTGTTCCATTATTCTTAGACCACATGACTTTCCTATTCTTCGTTCTCTCTCGCAAATTAGTAATATACTCGTATATATTCAGCGATGTTTTTAAGTCGCCCACCTGCACTTCTCGTACACTACAGTAGAACTAATGGCTTGCGGGGCACACAAAGCATTCTACACAAAATTAGGAAGTTTTGTTCGATTAGGAGTATCTGTTACTAAATGCGAACGTTCAGTGGACAGTGTTAAACGTCCAGCAAGAAAATAAATTATACAAAGAACCACAGACCCTCTGAGTGGTTTGAAGTTTGTGTATTTGCATTTAAAATTGAATTCAGAAACCCGTAATTAAATCACTTTCGGGAATTAGTCCGCCAAAGTCCCCTATTGAACTACTGAAGATGAGGGTATTCCGGAAAGAATACTCAACCAGCTCGTAGAGCTATGGGGTTTACGTAGCCAGTGGAAAAGGAGATCTTCTTGACGTTTCGTAGGCTGTGTAATCAGGTAATCGTTGCTTCCTTTAAAGGTGAAGGAAAATTGTGAGCTGGATTCACTAAGGTTTTACTCTGGAAAGAGCGTGGATTGATCTTGAAGTATTTACAGGAAAATAACTGCTGATAACTCTTTTTTCACAAAATGCTGCTCTATATATAGTTATTATACATAAACATAAGATATACAAAATTTAGCCAATCAGGATTGAGCAAATTTGAAAAAGCAAATTTATGTTTAATTTATTCTATCAGTTTTAAGACAAATTTTATGTTTTACACATAAGTGCCGCAAAAATTTACCAATCAGCGTTAAGATAGATTTTAGGAACAATTTGCGTTCAACCTCTTACAAACATAAGCATCAGTGAAATTGATTTTTCCTTATGTGACGGACTGAATTTGGATTCTTTTTTACAACGGAGAGCTGTGAACGCGCTTAAGGAAAAGTTCACTTTTCATTAAAGTTAACGTTAACTTCAAGAAAGAAGAAATATATGCGCCCTCTGGACTGATTGGAGATTCCTCCTGTTTCCAGTGGGCGGGGTGCTTACCCTAAAGGGGTAATTCATCCTTAATTCATCCTTATTCCAAACTTTGGCTTCCACTTACTGCACCGACTAAAAACAACATAAAACGATCACCGATGCATCCCGAGCCACTTAAAGTAGAGTATAGTGAACCCCGGAAGGAAGCTCCAATATGGGGCGCGAAGAAGGGGGGGCCTTAAGACCACCAGCCCGAAATTCTGTGGAGGCGCTTCTTAGCTTAGATCTATTTAGGTAGGGTGGTCGTGAAGTGCTAAAATAAGTAGATAAATAGGGAACTATAGGCTGCTAGGTGAAAGGGAACGTTTTCGCTGTCCTTTTTCACAGATTTAGAGAGGAAGGAAGAAAACAAACATAGGCTTCGGAGGAAAGAACGAAGAAAAGAGCGCCTAGGCGCTCGGCTAGCAAAAGGGTGGGGGATCATCTCCCTCTAGGGAAAGAAGGCAGCCTGGAATGCCTACAAGTACCTCTACGTACAATTGACCAGGAGATCAAACCGGACAAAGGAAAACTCTGCGAGACATTATTTGGACAGATAAAAGTAGCCCTCGTCAAAATTATCGAGGTAGAAAAATTATTGTCCCAGGAAGGAATAGAGACACTAAAGAGAATAGGTCTAAAACCCAAAATCCCGCCCCAGATAACTGCAAACAGAAGTATCATATGCAGGAAAGTCGACGTTTGGGTGGGTTCCCATTACAAAGAGGAAATGAAAGAAGAAATAGAAAAAAATCATGAAGGCATAAAAATAAACGAAATAAACGGATATGGCAGCAAAGATATTTCAACGAGGACTGCTCATGTTTAACATGAGAATTCCACCAGAGAACATGGAGCGCGAGAAACATATTAATATTCAAATGTGCTTCCGCTGCTATACGATGGAGGACCACTTGACGCATGACTGCACTGAGAGAGATACAGTATGTTCTGAGTGCGGACAGAAGAACTACAAATGGAGACAGTGCAAGGAAAGTACTAAGAAATGCGTGAACTCTCATGGGCCACATAGGACTGTGGCAATGGCATGCCCCCAAAGAAAGGAGATAATAGAACGAAAGGAAAAAGAAGCGAGAAATGAAGAATGAAGAAGAAACTAGAAGAAATGCAACTTACGCAGGAGTAGCTAAAGCAACTGTGAAGCAAATGCAGGAATCACATACCCATCTAACTGGGCCACAAAGGGCATCAACAGAAGTGCTCACATGCATACTCTATGCCCTTGTGATGAATATTGGGAAAACGGGCACCTTCTCTACGACACTCAATGCAATGCTAGAGAAAAATGGAATGAAGAAGATGTGGTTCCCTGACAACCCCCCCTCATCTGAAATCCTTTGAATCAACGTCGCCTCAGCGTCGGCACCAAAGAGCAATGAGGAGCACACTACTGAAGAGAACGCAATTTCAAACATGTCAGTGCAAAGTAATGAAGGAGACAAAATAGTACGCATGGAAACACAGGAATTAAAAGTTAAAGTCTACAGCGATGAATGCTCCCCCCTCCCGAGAGTCAAGAAACAGGACGACATCATTAAGGAAATTAAAGAATGGAAATGCAAATGGGTATTCAAAGTAAAGACACGAGAAGAAGACGAGGAAGAAGTACGAATACTCTTAATGGAGAATAAAATTCGAATCTACCCTGGTGACTGCGTTACTCTCTGCCATTCTACATTTCAAAGTATGAAGAATGGTAGGTTTAAAGGCAACGAAGCAGAACCCAACAAGAGATCGACCCGCCACAAGTCCAGAGATCTCTAGACGACCAAACTTCATCAACAATGGAACCAGAAAGGAGGAAAAAGCTCAACATTCTGAAAATTAACACTCAAGGGTGGATCGGTAAAACATCGACATTAGGAAATAACTTCAGAGAGATCGATCCAGACATAATATTAATATCAGAACACGGAGCGAATCCAGAAGAAAAAACAATGAAATTGTTCGATTACATCGTCATAAACGAGAACCCTTCAGGCGAGGGTCATGACGGGGCGGCCATAGCAATAAGAAAAGGGCTGAAGTTCAAAGAAGTTAATAATTTGGATGAGGCATACTTGGCCGTAAAAATTGAAACGGAATTAACGCCAATAATAGTAGCCACGGGATACCAAGCACCAAGAAAAATTACCTTCTACTGCACAACCAATTTAAAATCTTTGGCACAGGCTTCCAAACCATCTTTATGGGAGACCTCAATCACAGGTGCAGTGCAAATGGAAACCGTTCCAGAACAACAGAGGAGCTAACTTAGAAATGATGTACTTTTCGATTGGAGGAAAGTTAAGGGTGAATCTTTGCCCCCTTGCTAGATTCAAAGGATCGAGCCCGGCTAAGCCAATTCGTGAGCCCCAAAAAAGTCAAAGGTAAAGTGGAAAACCGGAGTATTGGAATTTTTCTCCCCCCCCCCCTCTTATTGTCTCACTCTTTTCCCCTTTATACTTATTTTGAAACAAAATCCCGATGAACTCATATACATTTCATCATCACTCTACTATTAGGAGGCTCCTCTCCTATCTCGTGCAATTATCTCAAGATAACATGGAAGATAAATTAGAGAGACCCTCCGTATCACTCTCCGCGCCCTCTCGGAGGGCCCAAAACTAGATCGATGTAAGGTCTTTGAAAGAGTCTTTGGTACATTTAACATTGCGTTGGTCAGACTCATAGACATACAAAACGGTTACTCGGCCATCTGAGAGAGGGAGGCCAACTGCGATGCCTTGACCTCAAGCAAGGCTGTTGAATGCCTGAAATCGATTAATCTAAAACCTACAACACCTCCACAAATAAGATCACACCGTAGCTTAATCTGCAGGCTTCTTGACTCCTTGGTCGGATGCCATTCGGCAGACGAAATTAAATTTAAAAATTACACGCACGATTTCAAAGAGAATGGCTTGCTTCTCTTTAGCGTAAGATAGTGTCCGGAGCAGATGGAACGCGAGGAGTTTGTCGACTTACAAATGTGTTTCCGATGCTATAAGTACGACAAACACACCACGGCCACCTACCCGGACAAAGATCTTACACAGTGTTCTATCTGCGCCAGCCGCGATCATTTTTGGCGTAATTGCAAAAGCAGCATCCAGAATTGCTTTAATTGCGAGGAAAATCACAAGACTATGTCTATGGCATGTCCGGTTAAAAAACAGGAGATACAAAATCAGACACAAAAACAAAACGCGAGAACGAGGAGAAAAAAGCTAATACGAATTATGCTAAAGTTGCAAAAGCCGCTATCGTAGAAAGTAATAACCACCAAACATACCTACACATAGAAAACGAACAGTCTACTAAAATAATGTGTTGTATTTATGATGCACACACTTTAAACATTATACGTCCCGGTACCTTCGCCACAGAAGTCAACTGCATGCTATTGAATCCACCGACACTGAGAAGGACTTGGGTGTAACAATCACTACTGAACTCAAGTTCTCGAAACAGTGCATTGAGGCTGAGAAAAAGGCCCAAAGGATGCTAGGCTATATTAAGCACCAGTTTGGTTATCGGAACCAGGAGATTGTACTGTGTTTGTACAACTCACTTGTCCGACCGCACCTGGAGTATGCCGTACAATTTTGGAGTCCTTCATTTCGAAAGGATATTGCGAGATTGGAACGTGTGCAAGCCAGGGCAACTAAACTGATTCCCTCTATCAGACACAAAAGTTACGATAACACAGGCCTGCGTTTGAAAAAAAATTTTAGGTTCCCCAGGATTTCTTTGTGGTTTCTTAATGAATCCAACCTCCTGAGCTCAAAAATGAATGTATATTTGTTCAATCAGGTCAGATTTTCTCAGTACAGCATACACCATTTTCATTGAGATTACCTCATTTTTTCTTAATTTTTTTTTTTTAAACTTTCTCTATCTAATAATGCATTATCACTGTTATATCATATAAACAGGAATACACGTATGTAAACTATAATTTTTTTAATAAACAAAAAATAAAAGAATGCAACATAATAAAGAAAATAATTATAATTTCGAAGAACAGACGCCCTTGACGATTTTCGTTTGTGCCTGTCATCTGGTGCATCATGCTTCAAACACCAACAGTAGTCAGCAAGCATGTTTCCGTTTCATTTACACTGGTACCTGGATTCCATTGTTTTTATGTCCTGGTGGAATCTTTGCCCCTGTTCTTTACTGTAATCCCCGCAGTTGTCGGGAAAATAATCCAGATGGGACTGTAAAAAGTGTATCTTTATAGACATTCGAGCTCCCAAATGTTTGAGACTTGTTAAGAGCTGATTGACCAGGGCAACATATTCTTCTAGGCTTCTTTTATTGCCTAGAAAATTGTTAACTAGAGCTTTGAAAGCTTTCTAGGCATCTTTTTCTATGTCCTTCATTGATACATCAAATTGCTGATCAAGTTCCTGATTTGAAGTCCATAAAAAATTCCCCCATGGAGCTTAGCGTCACTGATTTGTGGAAATTTTTGAAGAAGAAATTTAAAAGCTTGGCCTACTTTATTAAGGGTTTTGACATAATTTTTCATTATGCCAAGCTTTATATGCAGTGGAGGGAGGAGTATTTTTTGAGGAGGCACTAAAGGTTCAGCTATCATATTGTTTGATCTAATTCTAAATGCTTTTCGTGGAGGCCAAACCTTCTTCTCATAGTGCATACTATCTGCACGACTGTCCCATAAACATAGGAAACAGGGATGCTTCGTGTAGCCTGTTTGCGTCCCAAGCGTTAGAGACACTACCTGAAAAAATTTGGCACGGTATGTAAATTCAGTGTAATATTTCTAAAAATAAATTCAAAGTAATATTTCTTAAAACAATAAGAATATGAATATGTACTGAGAAATCCTGTATGCCGATGCATTAAATCATCGTATTGGAACTAATTGGATATATGTACATCTTATTTTGAGTTTATTGAGTTGTGTTGTATACCTTTTCAGTTAGGATAAGTTTCCCATTAACCCAATAGGATGCATTAACCTATAGGGACACACTTCAAACAAAAAATATAACTCAAAAATGACTCATGATTTCCAGATTTGCATTCTTGTAAAATGTAAGTTGACCAAAAGGTGGTATACAAGTATTAACAATTAAAAATGAAAATGTCAATATCAAAAAGCTTAGAAATGCCAAGTGTAAAATGATCTTACCTTTAAGTCACCACATATCCTCCACTTATAGCTAGAGTAATTTATTGCATCCAGCAATTTTTTCATATTTTCATAACTTTCAGTAAGTTGGATTGAATGGACTATAGGAACGGAAGCTATCTTGTTACCAATATTCTGTAACACAGCTTTTAAACTTCTACTGGAGGAATCTATGAACAGTCTCCATTCAAATGGGTTGTAGGGAATTCCAAGGACCTCAACAAGTCCTTTAATATTGGCGCAGTATACTAAAGAGCTGGAAGAATGCTGTAAAAAATAGCTTCGAAACTCTTGTTCTCTATTTCTGTACCCCCCTAAATGTTGTTTCTTAAGCGAGAAGATTACCTTCACGAATTCGAGAGCCAAGAAGTTGTGTATTCGCCTTTAAAACCCCCAGATCCCTGGTCAGGTCATTTAACTGAACTTGAGTGAATGGTCTTGCGACCATATCATGTGTGGAAACCTGATAAGACTCAGATGTGTCATAATCTCTTCATGTACCTCTATATGTTCAGGGGTAGAAGGTATAGGAATTCCTGGGCCATGGGGCAGGGGTTAGATGGCAGGAGGAACATCCGGATATGCCACACTATGTTTATTCTTCTTATTTATATCTGTGGAAAATATAATTGCATATTACATAAAGGAATTGATTTGGAGTTGCAGATAGTACATAAATGTTTAGTAAAGGATATGTTCATGCTGAAGTGAACTATGTTAGTTTTAAATTTTATGCTAAGTCTTTGCATAATAATGACGTTTTAAGGAGCCAGTATAATACAGAAAGCTTAAATACTTGATACAATGCTCACCTTTAAGATTTGTCATGCAAAAATAGCAGTCCGTAGTGTGGTCCTTGCCCTCTCTTCACACCATGGGAACACCAAAAGAGAGGGACTTCTGTTCGCCCTGACTCCAGCGTCTTAAACTTATGTAGCATCCCTTGCAGCAGATATGTGGTGCAAAACTTTTATCTTGATCTCTTAGCCTTACTCTAAAATATGCATGATACAAAGATTTAATTACAGGAGGGATTGTACTTTGCTGCTCGGGAAAAGTCACTTTGCCGCAAACATAGCAAAATCTGTCGGAGCTATTCTTACATTTTCTGTTCATTTTTAACTCAATCCCTATTATTATTATTCTTATTATTATAATGCTAAGCAATTTTTAACCTACAAAATATAAACCTATTTGCATAATTACTTAAAATGTACACAAAATTTACTGCGAATAGAGCAGTGCAAAAATTATTGAAATTTGATGTAATATAGATGATGTATAAACTATAAAATTATTATCACCCCCTGTATCGCAAAAACTGGAGGTGATAGAGAAAAACGGATGACAGATTCAGATTTAGGAGGTCAATTTTATTAAGAAACACTATAGAAAACCTAAGGTACATTTTTGACGCAGACCAGTGTAATAGATTAAGGGAATTAGATCTGTTCTCATTGGAAACCGGAAGACTGCATGGTCAGATTTTTGAAGTGTTTAAAATACTTCGGGGCTTCGATAATGTAGACTGCACGGATATTTGCCAACTTAGTGAGGGCAAAACGAGAAATTACGGCTAAAAACTTGAACTTAAGCACTACAACCGTAATCTGTGTGGTAAAGTTTCACATACAACATCTGCGGTAGCTGGAACGCACTTCCAGTGGAAGTTGTCAACAGCAATTCTGTTGATAAGTTCAAGTCAAGACTGGATAAGGTCTTGAAAATTGGCTGTTTGGGTACTTAGGTCGTTATGCAAAACTGTGCCTGCTCAACTGTTAGCCCAAAAGAACCCTCTTTGAATGGACCGTAAGGTCTCCTAGGATACTTCTTGTCTTTGGAGCTCCTTGTATCTCTCTCTATCTCTCTCTCTCTCTCTCTCTCTCTCTCTCTCTCTCTCTCTCTCTCTCGAGAGAGAGAGAGAGAGAGAGAGAGAAAGAGAGAGAGAGAGAAGAAGTAGAGGGAGAGGTTACGCCCCCTTGTCGCTGGAAGAGAGCTCGTGTGTACCTTTGACTTTTCGAGCTATGTCGAGCTATCTATATATATAAGCACCTGGCAGCTACCTCATGCGTCAAAAGAGAGGCTTTGGAGCTTCTATAAACAACGCCAATCGACGCTCACTGGTTGCGAGAGACTAGAACTAGAGGTGTCCTAGGCGTTGGGGCACGATGAATGGGATGAGGGTAGTGCCTCGTTAATCCCTTCCCTGGCGCGTAATTATTGACTATTCCCAGTGGCCGTTGACGGATGCCTCTGGTTGCATCACTCCAAGGTGAGGGCCTTTTGTTCCCAGGTTGGTTTCCAGGCCAATAAAAAGCCTTGGGTCGAGTCTCTTGGTGTGGCGAGATATCCATTGAACGCTACTCCGAGATCTTGGCCGTCGTGAAGGGAACTAGTAGGAGTTTAGTAGGAGGCGTGCTCCGTGGTTCACCTGGTGAGAAATCGATGGCCCCTTCGGGGACGGTCAGTCCTGATTGGTTGAAACCCACGGCACGCCGAGGTTTCACGACTCGATCGGACAAACAGCAGCACATTGAACGTGCCTTCTGAAAGACTTCGAAACGTCTCCGATCGATGGGCACGAGTGACTCACGTGGGGAGAACTCACCAACCCCCCTTTTTTACTATTGATTGGTCAAAAAGTTTTGAGAGAAAGAAAGTTTTCAAAATGACAGGGAAAAAAGGACCAGCTGAACTCAAATACACGTGTGAGATATGCCAGAAGGACAAGTAGGGCGTGGACTTCCCTGAGGGCTGTTTTTCGAAATACCACCCTGGAAGTATATGCACCGACTGTAGCCTTAAAGGAGAGATCCGAGAGGCAGTGGCTTCCTTCAATGAACTCAAAGATCTCTTCAGAACCTTTTAGGAAGAAGCTAGGGCACTGAAAACTAAATTACAGACCCTATAAACGGAGCACGCGCTTCAGATTCGGCATCTCAATGAGAGAATCCAATAGCTTCTAAACTAGTGCCCCAGTCAGCTCAAGCTCGAGACGAAACTCCCACTGACCTGGATGGTGCCGCCAATGAGACTCCAACTCAAGGAGCTGAAACTGCATTGGCAGTGCCACTTCATTCAAGCAGAGAACTTAAGAAGAGAAAGAAAAAGAAGAAAAACAACGACCTTAATGCAGCTTACCCCAGTGTAGAGGATTCCAGCGTTACTGGTGGGCAAGGGAAAGTGGAAAGAGAAGAAGAAAAACAAAAGAAAAGACAAATGAAGATCGAAAAAAGAGAAGAAGAAGAAGAAAAACAAGGGAATTGCGGAGACGAATGAGAAAAGAGATAAGACTCTCGTGAAGGAAAAGAGCGCAGACAAATGTGCCAGAGTCACCCTTATTTGGGACTCTCAAGCACGGGTTCTGCAACCCCTGCTAGCAGCACGCCATAGTATGAGTGTGAAGGTAAGTTGCCTACCAGGAAGGGGAAACCAGCAGATTAGAGTAGAGGCAGATAAATCTCAGATTTCTGAGAACTCAGTCGTTGCCATAATGGTAAGTGGCAACGACCTCTACCTCAGAGGAGGAAAGATAGGCACCATAGTAAAGATTCTCAACGCGTTCATGGGTGCTGTGGACGAGTATGGGCTGAAAACACGCAGACGTGTAGTGGTCGGGATGCTCCTGAGAAGAGGTCCAACCCGGACCGCTCACTCGAGGAACGTCTCCTTTAATTGACGCCTGGGAGACTTGTGTATGTCGGAAGGGGTCTTTTTTGTGGATCCTTACCGCACCTTCTATGGTAGAAACGATCTCTACCAAAGGGATGGAGTACATCTTTCCTTTAAAGGAAAGTCTGTACTCTGTAACATGATACAGAATGTCGTGGAACGGACCCTAAGGAGTGTCAGGCCCAGAGTGAAGGCGAAACAACGCCAGTACACCCGTGTCACTCCTGGAACGACCTTCTCGGACATCGTAAAGAGGGGAGCCACCAAACCAATAAATAAGCCGAGAAACGGAAGAGAGTAGGGAGTCCTACATTCGGGGACTCCCTGAAAGTTCTTCTGTTTAATGCGAGATCAATAAGAAACAAGTTTCTGGAACTTCGTGGCCTCGTAGCGACGGAAGAACCTGAAATGGTGGTCATAACAGAGTCGTGGGTAAAAACCTCAAATCGAGATTTTGAAGGTGAATTCACGATTCTGGGTTACCAACTCTCTCCCAGAAAGATAGGCCAGACAGAGAGGGTGGCGGTGTGATATTTTAGGTCAAGGATAGTCTCAAATCGACGAACTGCAACATTGTATCCGACCACGAGCTACTAGGTGATGACCTAGACATAGTTTCTACCAAATAGAGGATCCTGGTGCTTTACAGACCCCCTACCCAACTCGTTGAAAAGTACAGGGATTTGTACGGGCTGCTGGGTGAACCTGTACAAGGAAGAGTGTGTTTCGCCATGGGTGATTTCAACATCCAAGTTGACTGGGAAACCAGAGAAACCTGTGGCGAGAACGGACTACTCCTGGAGTTTGCAAACAACGAGTTTCTGACTCAATGGGTGAGAGAGCCGACGAGAGGCAATAATACCCTTGAATTGGTTTTAACCTCTGAAGATGACATCGTTGAGGATCTCTCTGTAGGCGAAGAGCTCGGTGGCAGGGATCACCGACTAGTTAAATTTATAGTCAATGCCTACAAGGTAGAGGCTGCGACTAGTGAATTGAGGAAAAATGATTTAAGAAAAGCAGACTTTGCAGGTTTTCGTGCTGGATTGACTGATGCGAGGCAAGAAGTGTGATAGAGTGTTGAAGATTCGTGGAATAGATTCAAAACTACGTTCATGAGTCTTCAATCACGATTCATCCCTTTTAGTGAGCACGACCGGGATATGGCGGTGGATGTTATCAAATTAGACTTTCAAAAATCCTTCGATAAGGTACCACACCGCCGCCTCCTTCAGAAAGTGCGGGCGCTGGGCGTAGATGGAAATGTAGCCAGGTGGAGAGAGAACTAGCTAAACGGCAGATGGCAACGGGTAGTGTTGAATGGACAGGCTTCTGAGTATGTGTCCTTTACTAGCGGTGTTCCCCAAGGTTCTGTCCTGGAACTACTACTATTCATCATCTACGTAAACGACATGGACGGTGACATGGTTGCGAAGATTCTAAAATTTGCCGATGATATCAAGCTTGGTATGAACGTCACAAAGGAACAAAATACTGCACGCCTATAAGATGATCTTCGGAAGATTGGGGAGTGGTAGGAACCGTTTCAAATGCTATTTAACGTGTACAAATGCAAAGTGATGCATATCGGCCATCGAAACCCCCAATCTCAGTATATCCTTAAGGGCACTGCTATTGAATCCACCAACACTCAGAAGGACTTGGGTGAAACAATCACTAGTGACCTCATAAAGCTCCAGTTTGGATACCGGTACAAGGAGATAGTACTGTGTTTGTACAACTTACTTGTCTGACCGCACCTGGAGTATGCCGTACAATTTTGGAGTCCTTCGTTTCGAAAGGATATGCGAGGTTGTAACATGAGCAAGCCAGGGCAACCAAACTGATTCCCTCTATCAGACATAAAAGTTACGACGATAGATTAAAGGAATTAGATCTGTTCTCGTTGGAGACCCGGAGACTGCGTGGTCAGCTTATCGAAGTGTTTAAAATACTTCGAGGCTCCGATAATGTAGACTACTTGGATATTTTCCAACTTAGTGAAGGCAGAACGAGAAATCACGGCTACAAACTTGAACTGAAGCATTACCACCGTGATCTGTGTGGTAAATTTTTCAAATACAGCATCTGGGATGGGGGAACGCACTTCCAGTGTAAGTTGTCAACAGCAATTCTGTTGATCAGTTCAATTCAAGACTGGACAAAGTCTTGAAATGTGGCCATTTAGGCACTTAAGTTATTGTGCAGAACTGCTGCCTGCTCAAATGTTAGCCCAAAGGTACCCTCTTTGAATCGACCGTAAGGTCTCCTATGGTACTTCTTGTCCTTGTAGCTCCTTGTAGCGCGCTCTCTCTCTCTCTCTCTCTCTCTCTCTCTCTCTCTCTCTCTCTCTCTCTCTCTCTCTCTCTCTCTCTCTCTCTCTCTCTCTCTCTCTCTCTCTCTCTCTCTCTCTCTCTCTCTCTCTCTCTCTCTCTCTCTCTCACGATTCCCGGTTACCAACTCTTCCAAAAAGTTAGGCTAGGCAGAGAGGGTGGCGGTGTGGTGTTGTATGTCAAGGATACACTTAAATCGACGAACTGAGACATTGCTTCGTTGTTGTTCACATGGTGACAAATCAATGGCCCCTTCGGGGACCGTCTGTGCTGCTTGGTTGGGAGCCACGGCACGCCGAGGCTTGACAACTCGGTCGGACGAACAGCAGCACATAAAGCGTGCCTTCTGGAAGACTCCGAAACGACTCCGATCAATAGGCGGGAGCGACTCGCCCGGGGAGAACTCACCAACCCCCCTTTTTATCATTGATTGGTCACAAAGTATTGAAAGAGAGAAAGTGTTCAAAATGACCGGCAAGAAAGTACCAGGAGCTCTCAAATACACGTGCGCAATATGCCACATAGATAAGTGGTGCGTGGACTTTCTGGAGGGGTGTTTTTCAAAATGCCACCCGGCCAGTTCCTGCACCGACTGTATTCTTAAGGGCCAAATCAAGGAGCTAAAAGAAACATGCAGGGCTCCTTAAGAAAGATCCAGGAGGTTGGATGATAAAATAAACAGCCTCAAATTAGAACACGCCGGACTGATTCGCAGGCTAGAGGTCCGAATAGCAGAGCTAACGTCAAGCCCTGTACTAAACACTGCATCTGCAGTATTATCCCCAGAACTAGGTCCGCATGCTACGGATAAACCCTCAAAGAAAAAGAAAAGGAAGGGAAAGAAACAGGAAGAAGAGAAAGTTGAAACAGAAGATAAAGTAGAAGCTGAAAAAGAGAAAGTTGAAGCAGAGGAAGAAATGATAAAAACAGAAGAGTATAAAACAAAGGAAGATAGGGGGAAAAAGATGAAGAAGAAAAAGAAGGAAAATAAGATGGAGAAGAAAGATGGAACCGAGAGTTCGCTTCCGCAAGGAAAGCCTTAAACCTCTGCACGGAAATTTCCGAGGGTTACCCTTGTGGGCGATTCCCAAGCACAAGGTTTGCAGCCCCTGCTAGCAGGACGCCTTCGCACTAGTGTGGAGGTATGCTGCCAGCCAGGACGGGGAAACCACCACATCAGGGTAGAGGCTGAGAAATCTCAGATCTCCGAGAATTCAGTCGTTTTTCTGATGGTAAGTGGAAATGACCTCTACCTCCGAGGAGGCAAAGTAGGCCCCATCGAGAAAATTCTCAACATGGTCATGGGAGCCGTGGACGACTGCGGATTGAGAACTCGCAAACTGGTCGTTGTAGGGATGCTCCCAAGAAGAGGTCCTAGCCGGACAGCTCACTCAAGGAACGTGACCCTGAACCAGCGCCTGTCGAACTCTGTACGGCAGAAGGGGTCTTCTTTCTGGACCCTTACCGCACCTTTTACGGTCGAAACGACCTTTACCAAAGGGACGGAGTGCACCTTTCATTCAAGGAAAAGGGTGTACTCTGTAACTTAATCCAGGATGTCGTAGAGCGGACGCAGAGGAGCGTCCGACCCAGAGTGAAGGCGGACATCAAAAAGTATGCCCATGTCACTCCTGGAACGACGTTCTTAGATGTGGCAAAGAGGGGTACTGCCACACAAAAGAAGCCGGGAAACGGAGGAGTGTAGGGAGTCCTACACTGGGGGACTCCCTCAAAGTTCTTCTGTTCAACGCGAGGTCAATCTGGAATAAGTTTCTTGAGCTCCTTGGCCTGGTAGCAACAGAGGAACCTGATATGGTGGCCATAATGGAGACGTGGATTAGAACCTCATGCCGAGATTTTGAAGGTGAATTTACGATTCCGGGTTACCAGCTCTTCCAGAAAGATAGGCCAGAAAGAGAGGGTGGCGGTGTAATGTTGTATGTCAAGGATACTCTCAACTCGACGGATTGCAACATCGTATCTTACCACGAGCTACTAGGTGTTGACCTAGAGATAGGTCCTGCCAAATACAGGACCCTGGTACTTTATAGACCTCCTGTTCAACTCGTTCAAAAGGACAGAGATCTGTACCACTACCGGGTGAACTTGTTCAAGACAGATTGTGTATCTTCATGAGAGATTTCAACACACAAGTTGACTGGGAAACCAGAGAACCCTGTGGCGAGAACGCACTACTCCTGGAGTTCACGAACAACGAGTTCCTGACTTAATGGGTGAGAGAGCCAACGAGAGAAGACAATATCCTCGACTTGGTTTTTACCTCTGAGGATGACATCGTTGAGGACCTCTCTGTTGGCGAAGAGCTCGGTGGCAGTGACCACCGACTAATTAGATTTGTAGTCAAAGTCTCCGAGGCAGAGCCTGCACCTATTAAATCGAGGAAACTTGATTTGAGAAGAGCAGACTTTGCAGGTCTACGCGCGGGACTGACTGACGCGAGGCTAGAAAAGTGCGAGGCTGTTGAAGACTCTTGGAACAGTTTTACAACCACTTCATGAGTCTTTAATCGCGTTTCATCCCTCTAAAATGCCCCGTCGGTCCTCCGTTCAACCAAAGTGGTTTAATCGAGAAATCGGGCAACTGCTTAGGAAGAAGAGAAATGTGTACCGGCAATCGAAGATCTCGGGTGACTTTGACAAATACCGAAGGCTAGCCAGGAGAGTGAAGTCCAGCATAAGGGCGGTTAAGCGGTCTGAGGAACTCCGAGTGGCGAGACTCTGTAAAGAGAATCCCAAGTAGTTCTTTGGATATGTAAACAGCCGTAAACCAATCCGTCGAACGATTGGCCCTTTGAGGAATGAGGACGGGACATTAAAGCATTCAGATGCAGAAAATGCTAACCTCCTGAACGACTACTTCTCTTCAGTGTTTACTGAAGAGTGTGGTCCCATTCCCCAGCCGACGGATTCCTACTCGGGGGAAAAGCTGGAGGCAATGGACTTCACCGAAGGAGAAATAAAGAAAAAGATCACTGACCTAAAGACGAATAAGTCCCCTGCACCGGACGGGTTTCTATCTAAGGTGTTGAAGGAAGTGTGCGATGAAGTATCACGACATCTGTGCGCTATCTTTAACATGTCAATCCGGACCAAATGCGTTCCTAGAGACTGGCGTGAGGCGGAGGTGACTCCGATCTTCAAGAAAGGAGACCCCAGGCATCCGTCAAAAACTACCGACCTATCAGTCTAGCTTCGATAGGCGGTAAACTCATGCAAAGCATGATGGTGTACAAAATGACGTCGTATTTAGAGTCAAACCTGCTACTGAGGAGTTCCCAGCACGGCTTCCGAAGGCAACGGTTATGCCTAACGAACCTTGCGGAATTCTTCCACTTCGTTTTCCGTGAGCACGATCGGGACAAGGCGGTGGATGCGGTGTACTTAGACTTTCAGAAAGACTTTGATAAGGTACCACACCGCCGCCTTCTCCGGAAAGTGCGAGCGCTTGGCATAGACGGAAAAGTAGCCGGCTGGATGGATAACTGGAAAGTGGCAGACGGCAACGGGTGGTGGTGAATGGACAGGCTTCTGAGTGGGTGCCCGTTACTAGCGTGGTCCCTCAAGGTTCTGTCCTGGAACCACTACTATTCATTATCTACGTCAACGACATGGACGGTGACATGGTTGCCGAGATTTCCAAATTTGCCGACGATTCCAAGCTTGGTATGAACGTTGCAAAGGATGGAAATACTGCCCGCCTACAGGAAGATCTTTGGAAGATTGGGGAGTGGTCGGACACGTGGCAAATGCCTTTTAACGTGGGAAAATGCAAAGTAATGCATATCGGCCACAGTAACCTCCAATCTCAGTATATCCTTAATGGCACTGCTCTTGAATCGAGTGACACTAAGAAGGACTTGGGTGTAACTATCACTAGCGACCTCAAGTTTTCGAAACAGTGCATCGAGGCAGAGAAGAAAGCCCAAAGGATGTTAGGCTACATAAAGCGCCAGTTTGGATACCGTAACAAGGAGATAGTACTTTGTCTGTACAACTCCCTCGCTCGGCCGCACCTGGAGTATGCCGTACAATTTTGGATTCCTTCGTTTCGAAAGGAAATCGCAAGGTTGGAACGCGTACAAGCTAGGTCAACCAAACTGATTCCTTCTATCCGACATAAAAGTTATGAGGATAAACTAAGGGAATTAGATCTGTTCTCGCTGGAACCCCGTAGACTGCGTGGTCAGCTCTTTGAAGTTTTCAAAATACTTCGAGGGTTCGACAATGTTGACTACCGTGATATTTTCACACTGAGTGAGAACAGAACGCGCAATCACGGCTTCAAACTTGAACTGAAATCTGTGTGGAAATTTTTTCACCTACAGTATCTGCGGTAAGTGGAACGCACTTCCAATGGAATTTGTCAACAGTGAATCTGTTGACCAGTTCAAGTCAAGACTAGACAAAGTCTTGAAAAGTGGCTGTTTAGGGGCGCAAAACAATTGAGCAGCCATGTGCCCGCTCGATTGCTAGTCGAAAGGTACCCTCTTTGAATGGACCGTAAGGTCTCCTAGGTTACTCTCTTTCCCTGTAACTCCTTGTAACGAGCTGCTAGCAGTTGACCTAGATATAGGTCCTGCTAGATACAGGACCCAGGTTCTTTACAGACCCCCTGCCCAACTTGTTGAAAAGGACAGGGATCTGTACCACTACCGGGTGAACTTGTTCAAGACAGTGTGTGTATCGCCATGGATGATTTCAATACCCAAGTTGACTAGGAAACCAGAGAAACCTGTGGCGAGAACGCACTACTCTTGGAGTTCTCGAACAACGAGTTCCTGACTCTATGGGTGAGAGAGCCGATGAGAGGCAATAATACCCTCTATTTGGTTTTCACCTTTGAGGATGACATTGTTGAGGATCTCTCTGTAGGCGAAGAGCTTGGTGGCAGTGATCACCGACTAGTTAGATTTATAGTCAATGTCCCCAAGGTAGAGTCTGCGACTAGTGAATTGAGGAAACTTGATTTAAGAAAAGCAGACTTTGCAGGTCTTCGTGCTGGATTGACTGATGCGAGGCTAGAAGTGTGCGAGGGTGATAAAGATTCGTGGAATAGATTCAAAACTACGTTCATGAGTCTTCAATCACGTTTCATCCCTTTGAAAATCTTCCGTCGGTCTTCCATTCAACCAAAGTGGTTTAATCGAGAAATTGGTCAACTGCTGAGGGAGAAAAGAACTGTGTACCGGCAGTCAAAGATCTCTAGTGACTTTGACGAGTACGGTAGGCTAGCTAGGGGAGTGAAGTCCAGCATAAGGGCGGTAAAGCGTGCCGAGGACCTCCGAGTGGCGAGACTTTGCAAGGAGAATCTCAAGGAGTTCTTTGGTTATGTAAACAGCCGTAATCCAATCCATCGCACGATTGGCCCTTCAACCCTAGAACCCCAACGTTCATTTTGAGTCACACTATCCAAAACCCCGGGAGATTGTCACCCGTTTTGGGAAAATCAAAAAAAGATTATATTTTTCAATTAAGGTTTATTACAAAGTATACAGTAAAAAAGTAACTCTTTAGCCTTGGAATGCTGCCTAGTATCCTCAATTTATACTCTATCTTAATACTGTTACTGATTTTATGGTGAAGTAGACTAAAAGAGACTAAATTTTAAGATGTGCTTAGAAAAAAAATTTCGCCAAAAAAATTACTGCAGCTGGATACTTCTTCTGTTGTACAATGGTTCTGAGATAATTGAACCCCCGCCTGAGTCAGGTACAAACCTCTAGTGCCACTGGAATCTGTATGGAAGACACGTGAAAAATGACTATAGTTTTTGTTGAATTTTTCGTTTTCATTTGTTTTTCATCCTTTTTCCAAAGCTGAGAGTCATTTATTTGAACACAAAATGAAGACACACAATGAAAAATAAACTTACCTTTTACAGGCAGTCACCGCAGGTGGGGTATAGATGCCTAGGGCACTTTGGTTTGGCACACCTGTTGCAGCGGTGCCAGGTCTTCCTGTCTCACTTGCTAGGGCAGTCAGAACAGCGTACCAGGGGTGACTCGCTATCGGCAAATGACTTCCCTGGTGACCCGGCAGCGTTGCCCAGGGATGGAAGGTCACGGACTGTATTATTAAAGTGTGAAGTTGGTGGGACAGGACTGGTGATGACAAGCGTTACTGAGCCCAGGGAGTGATGAGTGCCCTCCTCACATTCATAATGAATGCCCTCTTCTTCTGTATGCTGCTGCACTTCCTTGTACGGTTCTCGCAGCTGATGATGAAGGCATTGATGCTCGCTGAATTTACGATGCCATACCACACACAGAGGGGCCAACGTCGTGTCTTCCTAGAGCTTGAACTCGTTGCATACATTTGGTCGAATGTGGCGACCCCTCCTTTTGTGGCATTGTAAAATTCTAGGATATCTAGCTTGCCACTTGGTGCAATGGTAGTCTGGGTGTGCTGGGATGACATGAGCAGCACCATTTTCTTCTTTTTGCGTGGTGTCTGTGAAGAGGAAGGCACTCGAACCGTGCAGTTGTGTTTCCTTTGCCTTAATCTCCTGTGGAATTTCAGCCTTGTTGTCTCGAACTGTGCCAACAAGGGTCATTCCAGAGTTGTTCAGGAAGTCGGAGATGAGAGGCACTGATGTCAACCAGTTGTCCGTGGTCACATTTCTTTTTGTTCCGTGGTATGGCCTGGTGAGTTCCTTGGTGAAGTAATGCCCAAGTTTCACTCCATCCCGTGGCGTTGGCTCTGCTTGCCAAGGTAGGGTATGGCACCAAGCATATATTTGGTCTCAGAATCGCAGATCAGGACAAGCTCGAGGCCATATTTGGTAGGTTTGTTGGGGATATACATCCGGAAGGGGCCATTTCCTCTAAACCCCAACAGTTGTTCGTCCACTGTGAGGTTTTCGTGTGGGACATAGAGCCGGCCACAGTTCTAGATAAACTCGTCCCACACCTTTCTCACATGGGCAAATTTATCCTGTTTCCGCCTCTCGTCACGGGTTTCGGGGTTGTCAAACCTCAAGCAGGATAGGAAAAACCTCCCCTTGGACATTGCTGCTCGATACAGGGGACACCCACTTACAGTGCTCCACATCTCAATGAGGGTGAGATGGTTATCCCTCTGTGCCCTGCCACTATTAGCACTTCCAGGAGTGCTAATATGTCCTTAGGCTCCGTAGCAGCGTATATTGCACTTTGACTTGCCATACTTTTCTCCACACGCTCTATACGTTTGTTTGTCCAAGTGACGAATTCCTGAACAATGGAATCAGTAATAAAGAGCTTGATTGCCTATTCAGGTGCGATTATATCCCTTGTCTTCTGAGTTGGCCCTGGAGTGTGTCTTGCTAAGATGTTCCTTGACAACCTCCTCGTTGGTGCAACATGCTGGGGCTGACAGCTCCACCTGAAATTACTTCGGGTGGAAATTGATGTTTTGTTGAAGTCCACAACGGGTGGAGCATCAGCCCCCAGGTGGCATTTTCCTCTCCGTCCACTAATGGCAGGGTCAGTCGCAGAGGTACTAGCAGGGGCAGCAGCAGAGGTATTGGCAGGGGTATGACTTTTTCTTGGTGTGGACGTGAAAATCTTCCTTTTTCTTTTCTTTGGAGTAGCATCATCCCACTCAAACTCATCACTACTTCCTGGTTCAATCACAGGCCCATACTCTTAGCCATGTCACTATCGTATAGTTCTTCTATTTCTAGGTTGTCACTGAATTCACTTTCATTATCAATATGTGACTCAACATCATCAACACCTTCACTATCACTACTATATTGCAATGATAGGCGTGATCTGTTTATTATGTCCGAAAGTCCAACTTTACTGAGCCACTTGCCTCAACCAGCCATAATTTTGTTATTCCTGAAATAAATAACTTAATATCTGGAAAAAAACACACGTAAGATTTCACAAAATATTACGGTTCCCACAACGTAGGGAGTATATCACCCTGGTAAAAATTCTCACAGTCACCATAACGTCGGGTGAATTTCTCCCCAAATCACAAACCTCCCCCGTGATGGAAAATTCCAAATCCCGAGTGAAAGCGCACTCCCACCCTTCAAGACGTCAAACAAAGCACTGAAGGTACTGAGGGGTGGAGAGTGCTCCTGCCCTTCCATGGCTATGAATCACGTGACCACACCATGCGCTCGGGTGAAAATCTCCCCACGATGTGGTTCTAGGGTTAATGAATGATGAGGGGGCATTAAAGCACTCAGATGCAGAAAATGCTAACCTCCTGAACGTCTACTTCTCTTCAGTGTTTACCGAAGAGTGTGGTCCCATCCCCCAGCCCACAGATTCCTACCTGGGTGAAAATCTGGAGGAAATGGAATAAAGTGCTGAAAGAAGTGCGCGATCAAGTGTCACGACATTCGAACACAATCTTCAACATGTTAATACGGATCGGATGCGTTCCTAGAGACTGGCGTGAACCGGAGGTAACTCCTATCTTCAAAAAGGCAGAACCTAGCCAGCCGTCGAACGACTGACTTATTAGCTAAATCTCAATAGTCGGTCAACTCATGGAAAGCATCATGGTGGAAAAAATGACGTCATATTTAGAGTCCAACTTGAAATTGAGGAGTCTTCAGCAATGGTTCCAAAGGCAACGGCCATGCCTGACTAATCTTGTGGAATTCTTCCACTTCCTTTCCAGTGAGCACGACCGGGATTAGGCGATGGATGTTATCTACTTAGACTTTCAAAAATCCTTCAATAAGGTACCACACCGCCGTCTCCTCCGGAAAGTGCGTGCGCTAGGCAGAGACGGAAATATAGCGAGTTGGATAGAGAACTGGCTAAGTGGTAGACGGCAACGGGTGGTGTTGAATGGACAGGCTTATGAATGGGTGCCCGTTACTAGCGGTGCTTTTCAAGGTTTTGTCTTTGGACCCCTACTGCTCATCATCTACGTTAACGACATGGACGGTGACATGGTTGCGAAGATTTCTAAATTTGCCGATGATATCAAGCTTGGTATGAACGTCGCAAAGGACGGAAATACTGCCCGCCTTCAAGATAATCTTAGGAAGATTAGGGAGTGGTTGGACACGTGGTGGCAAATGCCATTTAACGTGAACAAATGCAAAGTGATGCATATCGGCCACCGAAACTCCCAATCTCAGTATATCCTTAAGGGTACTGCTATTGAATCCACCGACACTGAGAAGGACTTGGGTGTAACAATCACTAGTGACCTTAAGTTCTTGAAACAGTGCATATAGGCGGACAAAAAGGCCGGAAGGATGTTAGGCTATATAAAGCGACAGTTTGAATATCGAAACAAGGAAATAGTACTCTGTGTGTACAATTCACTTGTCCGACCGCACCTGGAGTATGCCGTACAATTTTGGAGTCCTTCGTTTCGAAAGGATATCGCGAGATTGGAACGTGTGCAAGCCAGGGCAACCAAACTGATTCCCTTTATCAGACACAAAAGTTACGACGATAAATTAGGGGAATTAGATATGTTTTTGTTGAAGACCCGGAGACTGTGTGGTCAGCTTATCGAAGTCTTTAAAATACCTCGAGGCGTCGACAATGTAGACTACTCTGATGTTTTCCAACTTACTGAGGGCAGAACGAGAAATCACGGCTACAAACTTGAACTGAAGCATTACCACCGCCACCTGTGTGGAAAATTTTTCACATACAGCATCTGTGGTATCTGGAACGCACTTCCAGTGGAAGCTGTCAACAGCAATTCTGTTGATAGTTTAATTTTGTCTTGAAAAGTGGCCGTTCGGGCCGATTGTTCTCCTTGGAGACGCGCAGGTTAAGAGGCCAGCTGAATGGATCGTAGGGTCTTCTAGTGTACTTCTTATCCTTGTAGCTTTCTCTCTCTCTCTCTCTCTCTCTCTCTCTCTCTCTCTCTCTCTCTCTTTCTCTCTCTCTCTCTCTCTTTCTCTCTCTTTCTCTCTTTGCTCTCTCAACACAACCACCTTGTCGTCGGTGAGAGAGCTTGCTTGATCTGCCTGAGTTAAGCTAGCTAAGCTAGGGGACTTTTAGTCCGGTAGGGTCACCCATGCCAGTAAGGTAGCTGTAGTAGGATCCAAACTAATGGTTGTCAAACTTCTCTACCACTTCTTTAAAGCGTCTCCTTGCATCCCCCTACCAACCTCTTCGATTCTGTTAGTACTAAGTTTCACCAACTCTATTCAACTGTCAAAAAATCAAAACAAAAACCCAATAACAAAAAAAAACCTTCATCTCTATTACACATAAGTTGTTTATTAATAAGGGCCTCACCAGCTCCCTTATGCCACGTGAGAAGAGAGGCTTTGGAACCTCTTTAAATAACGCCTTGGAGCACTCATAGGTTACAAGAGACTGAGATTGAGGGGATCTTAGGCGTTTGGGGTACGATTAATGGAGAAATGCTAGGTACCCCTTAGAAGCTTTCTCCTAACGTGTAATTGCCTGACCAGCTCCTTGTGACCGCTACTTGGTCAATAAAGGCTCAACTGATCTTTGGAGAGAGAGCTTTTGTGCCTTGCTGGTTGCCAGATCAGCTAAAGATCTCGGATGAAGTCGTGGGCACTTAGCTTTACTATTTACCTCAAGTCTGGCCGTTTTTAGTTGATTAGTAGGGCTTAGTAGGAAGACAGTTACACCTCAAGCACCCCTGTCGAAAAATCAGAGAACCAGTTCACTGGAGCTCTCGTGCTGCTCAGTTGGGAGCTGCGGCACGATTGGGGACGTCCGGCCCAGAGGAGACCTTAGGGTTGGTGTGCTTGATCAAAGGGTTTCTGTTTGCCGAACGACCGAAAACCTCCTGGAAATAGGCGGATGTGATTAGTGCGAGAGAAAATCACAACCAAAAATCCCTTTTTTAATGCGTATGGTCCGAAATTTTTGTAAGATGGCGAAGAAGAATGGTCCTCCGTTTCGAAAGCTAACCTGCAAAATATGCAAAGTCTACAGATGGAGTGAAGACTTTGGGGAGGGAAGTTGCAAGGAACTCACAGATGGCGTCAGTGACTGTGACTTCTGCGAACTCGAGAAGCGCCTGGGCGGGAGCATCGCTCAACTGAGAGAGGAGAACTCCCTCCTTAAAAGGGAAGTTCAACTCTTAAAAACAGAGAGGTGCAGATGCTCAGGCGAGAATGCTCCCGACGTCCAACAGCCGATTTCTTCTGCTGAAGGGCTTCCTCAACGAGCCAAAAAGAAGAAAAGAAAGAAGAGAAAGTAGAAATAGAAGAAGAGAAAGTAAAAAGAGAAGAGAAAGTAAAAGGAGAAGAAGAGAAAGTAGAAAGAGAAGAAAAGAAACTGGAAACAGAAGAAGAGAGAGTAGAAGCAGAAGAAGAGAAAGGGGAAACAAACGAAGAACTACAGAATCTACAGAACTACAGAATCTAGGACCAGCAAAGACCCTAAGGTCCGCTCGAGGCTAGTCCGCTACACTACATCCATAACTACGATACACACTTATCTACGAGTGTATCTCTAACATGCTATATATTTATTTTTTTTGTTTTCATTTTAATATATAAACTACTGTACACACTTATCTACATGTGTACATTATCATGCATATTAACTACTTCAACCTAGGGGTGGGGGGGTGATAGAAAGTTTTTCTTCTCAACTTCCGCAGCCCTCGACTGCTAGTGGTGAAAATCTAATTTTAGGATAGTAAGACTATTTATAGGATAGGCGGAAAAGAAAATGGATATCTAAACTACACATGCAAGAGAAATCGCTGGCATCATTTTTAGTCATCATTTTTACTCGTTGTTCCTCCGCTCCAAACTCCTTTTGCAAAAGACGTTTTTATTTACTGTGCTCAGACTACGTTATATTTATACTATTTAAGTGCGCGTCGAGACGGTTTTTAAACATATTTACCGACGTACTATTTACTACGTGTGTGGGTAGCTTATTCCAAATTTGAGTAATTTTAAACGTAAAATAGTTTTGGGCTATACTAGCGTTAAATCGCTTGTTCACTAATTTTAATCCGTGTTGCCGAGTGTTTCCCCTATGATCCAATTCGAACAAATTCCTATAATCAACGTTTGAAAATCCTTTCAATATTTTAAATACTTCTATTAGCTGGCCACGTAATCTTCTGCCTTCGAGAGATGGCAAATCTAATGCCCTGAGTCTTTCCTCGTAGGGCCTGTTTCTCAGTTCGGGAATTAATTTTGTAGCCCTACGCTGCACTCTTTCTAATTGCGCTATATCTTTGTTTAAGTATGGAGCCCAAAGCCCAAAATTGAACCGCATATTCGAGCAGTAGACGCACAAGTGATTTATATAATGGTAAAATTATATCTTTGGATTTGAACGTGAAATTACGCGCGATATAACCCAGCACACGATTTGCTTTTTTACATGCATCCACGCATTGTTTCGTGACTTTGAAGTCATCCGAGACTAAAACCCCCAGATCTTTTTTCAATTTACCCACGTCGAGGACCTGGCCTTTCATGGTATACTTTACCCTCAAATTATGGCAACCCAAATGCATCACCTTACATTTACTTAAATTAAACTGCATTTGCCACTTATCCGCCCATCTGACAATCAAGTTTAGGTCTTTTTGTAATTTTTCTACATCCGATCTTACATAGGCACGGTTGCCCAGCTTCGTGTCGTCAGCAAATTTAGAAATCGTACTAAATACGCCATTATCCAAATCGTTTATATATATTATAAACAATAATGGGCCAAGAACGGAGCCTTGTGGCACTCCACTACTGACGTTGACCCAATCAGAACATTCACCATTTATAACTACTCGCTGCGAACGATCCTTCAGCCAATTTCTAATCCAATTTAATATCTTACCCTTCACACCGATTGCTTTAACTTTCATTAATAATCTCTCGTGCGGAACGGTGTCAAACGCCTTTTTAAAGTCTAGATAGATTACATCTACAGCTTTGCTTTCGTCGTAAACGCAAATCATTTTATGGAAGAATTCGAGTAAATTTGCCAAGCACGATCTCGCCCGCCTAAACCCATGTTGGGAATCTTTAATCAGATTATTTAGCTCGAGGTGGCTCACTATTCTATCTCTAATAACCGATTCTAAAAGCTTTCCAACTACCGAAGTTAGACTAATAGGACGAAAATTCGTTGCTTCGTATCTATTCTCATTCTTAAATATTGGTGTAACGTTTGCATGCTTGAAGTCTAAAGGGACTACGCCATCTTCTAATGAGCGATTGAAAATTGCACGCAACGGCTTCGCAAGCTCATTCTTAAGTTCCTTTAAATGAGTGGGGTAAACGCCATCGGGCCCAAGTGATTTCGACTTTTTCATCAGGTTAATATATTTAAGAATTTCCACTTCATTAACTGTTATATCGGATATGCAAATATCACTATTATCTACTTCTTCAACTAACGATCCTAATTCGGACGAATCTTCAACAGTAAAGACGCTTGTGAAATGTTCATTTAAAATTTTAGACATTTCCGCCGGAAATTCCGTCAAGTGACCATCTTTGTCTTTAATCGGCCCTATTGAACCTTTTTAAGGGTTTCCTACTGTTTACATAGCCGTAAAACCTTTTCGGTTCCTTCTTTGAATCCTTCGCCAGTTTTATTTCATATTTCCGCTTCGCATCTCTAACCGCCCGTTTAACTTCTCTTCGAGAATCTATGTAATTTTGCCGACTCATAAATGACTCATTGTTCTTATGTATTTGAAATTTTCTATTTCGGTCCTTAATTAAGCTTAATATTAGTGGGCTAACCCACGGCGCTCTCATCAACTTGCCGCTCTTACGGCGCACATACTTTACTAAGTCGAAATTTACACTAAGGAGTGTACGCCGAAGCTCAGTGTACATTTCTCCTACCGACCTATTCTCGAAGCGCATTCCCCAGTCTACATCCTTAATCCTTTCGCGAAAAGTATCAAAATTAAAGCTTCCAAAACGTGGCATGAGCTGTGTACTAATCTTTACTTCTACACACGTGTTTACTACGAATCTAATCGCATTATGGTCACTCGAGGCTAAATGCTCTCCTACACAAACATTTTCTACCAATGACTCGTCAGTCGCCATGATTAAATCGAGGATATTATTATCACAAGTTGGTTCCTCCACTTTTTGAACGAGAAAATTCTCCAGAATAAAGTTTAGTAGTCTCTCCCCAGCTTTATCTGACGTTAGGTTACTATAATTAACGTTTGGATAGTTAAAATCGCCGCAGACTAATGTGGTCCCTTTTCTAACCCATAATGAAAGCATATCAAAGAGTGCAGCATCTTCTCTTTCTATTTGCGATGGAGGACGATATATGACGGCTAAATTAATTTTATTTTTTGCATTACAACATAATTGGATTAATAAGGCCTTACTTCTCATATCTGCCGTAGACGAGTCGATCGTTATAGCGTTTAAGTCATCCTTTATATACACTAATACGCCCCCTCCTCTACCAGTTTGTCTATTTGTATAATGAATTTTATAACCTGGTATATCAAATTTGCAAACACTGATCCCGGAATGTGTATCTATCCAAGTCTCACTTAAGAATACGAGATCGTAGTCTCCCTCTAGAATTACGGCTTTTATTTCGGCAAGTTTATTTTTTAAGCTACGAACATTTGAATATATACATTTCAATTTGCGCTTTAGGTGGACTCCTCTATCCCACGCGAATCGGTTCCGTTTCCCTGCTCCCCAATACTCATTGCCCCTTCAAGCGAGGACCGGTCCGGCGCATGGGCATCACGTGGCCCCGCAACTCTCCTACTTAACATGCTACGTACTGACTGGTCTAAAATCCTACCCAGCCGACTGTTCCCCACATCGCTTAAATGGATTCCGTCCATTTGATAAAGTGAAGGTTGGTCTTGGAATGTATCCCAAACGTTAAAGAAGCTAACTCCAGTATCGCGACACAAGCGCTTAAGGCACTCGTTTGTATATATAGCTCGGGATTGCAGACGCAGCGTGGATTTTAGTCGGGGTAAAATACCAATTATTCCTACGTTATCCGCTTTAACTTTCGGAGTATGAATCAGAGTCTTAGCGCGGTTTACTACTCCCTCTGGGGTGCTGTCGTATCTGTGCACATCATTCCCCCCTACCAGCGTGAGGATCGTACGCCCGTCACGTGTTTGGTCCAATTTTTCAATTTCACTAACTACTTTATCTATGCGGCCACCAGGAAAGCAAAATCGTTTTCGTTTTGACGGGTTTCGCGCTGTGAATTCCAGCTCTTGGTTTCTAATTAAAGAATCCCCAATTAGTACAGTTTCTTCTTCCCCTTCGATAGGAGTTAGCAGTGCGAAGGGGTTCGAACATGGTAATGTGAAATGCTGTTCCCTCGATGGTCTAGCCCCATTTCTAACGGGCCTAAATTGCGAATCTTGGGGTCTATATTGTGAATCCTGGGGTCCAAACGAGTTCAAAATCCTTTGTTGCTGGTCAACAATTGCCTGGTGATTCATACGAGTAGGCCGGTTGTCGCGATTTCTATTTTCCCTCCCACGCATATCATGAATGGTAGAATTTAGACTCGAATTTAATTCGTCGACTTTACGGTTGGTCGAGATAACGTCCCTCGCGACGGAATTTAGTTCTAATTTAAGTTCGCTAATAGCGTTAGCAAACTTACGCTCCAATGCATCGTTTAAAATACAGAAACGGCAAATTCTATTTTGTTCGATGTTAGAAGGAACGTAAATTTCCTTATTAAAGGAAGCCCCACAACTCGAACATTCAAACTTGATCACGGGCATTGTCGATTTCTAGAATACGGATGAAGATAAATAAAATTAACACAGCGAATAAGACGGCTAATCTTTTTAATACAGCGACTAATATTATATGAGCGCAGGAAGTATCTAGAATTATTAAGTTACTCAGAAAACGAAATTTATGGGCACAGATGAATTAGGCAGGAGCACAGAGATAACACGTCTTTTCAGTCAGGACTCAGCGGGCGGAACAAAGGAAGTTAAGAAGAAGAATAAGAGGAAGAATAAGAAGAAGAAGAAAAAAAATTTAGAGATACAAGAGGAAAGCGGCAAGTCGCCTCCGAAAGGAAAGACTAAGTCGTCCGCAGACAAATGTGCAAGAGTCACCCTTATTGGTGATTCTCAAGCACGGGGTCTGAAGCCCCTGCTAGCGGCCCGCCTTCGCACAAGCGTTAAGGTGAGCTGCATCCCAGGCTGTGGGAATAAGCAGGTAAGAGCTGAGGCCGAAAAGTCTCAGATTTCAGAGACTTCAGTCGTTGCCCTTATGGTAAATGGCAACGACCTCTACCTCAGAGGAGGTAGGGTAGGCCCTACAGGTGAGATTATGAGGACAGTTATGGGCGCTGTCGACGACTGTGGATTGAAAACCCGCAGACGCGTCGTGGTGGGGATGCTCCCGAGGTGGGGTCCAAGCAGGACTGCCCACTTGAGGAACATGTCGCTAAACAGGCGCCTTGTAGACCTCTGTACGGCTGAGGGTGTCTTTTTTGTGGACGCGTACGCCGTATTCTATGGTAGAAAAGACCTCTACCAAAGGGACGGGGTGCACCTCTCCTTTAAGGGCAAGGCGTTCCTAGCCAACCTCATCCAGGATGTCGTGGAGCGCACCCAAAGGAGTGTCTGGCCCATTAGGAAGGCGGACGTACGCCAGTACGCCCGAGTCACTCCCCAAACAACCTTCTCGGAGGTTGTCAAAAATGGTGCCACCGCGACAAACAAGAAGCCGGGAAACGAAAGAGTATAGGGAGTCCTACATTAGGGGACTCCCTGAAAGTTATTCTGTTCAATGCGAGGTCAATCAGGAACAAGTTTCCTGAGCTCCGTGGCCTCGTAGCGACGGAAGAACCCGAAATGGTAGCCATAACAGAATCGTGGATAAAAACCTCAAACCGAGACTTTGAAGGCGAATTCACGGTTCCTGGCTACCAACTCTTCCACAAAGATAGGCCAGATAGAGAGGGTGGCGGTGTAATGTTGTATGTCAAGGATACAATCAAATCTACGAACTCCAACGTTATATGCGACCACGATCTCCTAGGCGTTGACCTAGAGATCGGTCCTGTGAGATACAGGACCCTGCTGCTTTACAGACCCCCTTCCCAACCCGTTGAGAAGCACAGAGAACTGTACCAGCTGCTGGGTGAGCTGGTTCAAGGCAGAGTGTGCATCGTTATGGGCGATTTCAACAGCCAAGTTGACTGGGAAACCAGAGCAGCCTGTGGCGAGAGCGCGCTACTCCTGGAGTTCGCCAACAACGAGTTCCTTACTCAATGGGTCAGAGAACCGACGAGAGGAGACAATATCCTCGACTTGGTCTTCACCTCTGAGGATAATATCGTTGAGGATATCTCTGTAGGCGAAGAGCTCGGTGGCAGTGATCACCAGCTAGTTAGATTTAGCGTCAAGATCCCGAAGGTAAGGTCTGTTGCCAGTCAATCAAAGAAACTTGACTTGAGAAGAGCAGACTTTGCAAGCCTTCGAGCTGGACTGACTGACGTGAGGCTAGAAGTGTGCGATGCCGTTGAAGACTCGTGAAATAGTTTCAAAACCACATTCATGAGTCTTCAATCGCGTTTCATCCCTCTGAAATGCCCCCGTCTGTCTTCTGTTCAACCTAAGTGGTTTAATCGAGAAATCGGCCAACTGCTTAGGGAGAAGAGAACTATGTACTGGCAATCGAAGATCTCGGGTGACTTTGACGAATACCGGAGGCTAGCCAGGATAGTGAAGTCCAGCATAAGGGCGGCCTAAGCGGTCTGAAGAACTCCGAGTGGCGAGACTCTGTAAAGAGAATCCCAAGGAGTTCTTTGGATATGTAAACAGCCGTAAACCAATCCGTCGAACGATTGGCCCTTTGAGGAATGAGGATGGGACATTAAAGCATTCAGATGCAGAAAATGCTAACCTCCTGAACGACTACTTCTCTTCAGTGTTTACTGAAGAATGTGGTCCCATCCCCCAGCCGACGGATTCCTACTCGGGGGGAAAAGCTGGGGGATATGGACTTCACCGAAGTTGAAATCAAAAAGAAGATCAGTGACCTAATGACGAATAAGTCACCTGGCCCGGATGGAATTCTACCTAAAGTGTTGAAAGAAGTGCGCGATCAAGTGTCACGACACCTGAGCGCAATCTTCCACATGTCAATCCGGACCAAATGCGTTCCTAGAGACTGGCGTGAGGCGGAGGTGACTCCAATCTTCAAGAAAGGAGATCGTAACCAATCGTCGAACTACCGACCTATCAGTCTGACTTCGATAGTCGGTAAACTCATGGAAAGCATCATGATGGACAAAGTGACGTCGTATTCAGAGTCAAACCTGCTACTGAGGAGTTCCCAGCACGGCTTCCGAAGGCAACGGTCATGCCTGACGAACCTTGTAGAATTCTTCCACTTCGTTTTCAGTGAGCACGATCGGAACAAGGCAATGGATGTGGTGTACCTAGACTTTCAGAAAGCCTTTGATAAGGTACCACACCGCCGCCTTCTCCGGAAAGTGCGAGCGCTTGGCATAGACGGAAAGGTAGCCGGCTGGATCAAGAACTGGCTAAGTGGCAGACGGCAATGGGTGGTGATAAATGGACAGTCTTCTGAGTGGGTGCCCGTTACTAGCGGGGTGCCTCAAGGTTCTGTCCTGGGACCACTACTATTCATCATCTACGTCAACGACATGGACGGTGACATGGTTGCCAAGATTTACAAATTTGCCGACGATACCAAGCTTGGTATGAACGTTGCAAAGGATGGAAATATTGCCCCCCTGCAGGAAGATCTTGGGAAGATTGGGGAGTGGTCGGACACGTGGCAAATGCCTTTTAACGTGGGGAAATGCAAAGTGATGCACATCGGCCACAGAAACCCCCAATCTCAGTATATCCTTAAGGGTACTGCTATGGAATCCACCGACACTGAGAAGGACTTGGGTGTATCAATCACTAGTGACCTCAAGTTCTCGAAACAGTGCATTGAGGCAGAGAAAAAGGCCCAAAGGATGTTAGGCTACATAAAGCCCTAGTTTGGATATCGGAACAAGGAGATTGTACTGTGTTTGTACAACTCACTTGTCCGACCACACCTCGAGTATGCCGTACAATTTTGGAGTCCTTCATTTCGAAAGGACATCGCGAAATTAGAACGCGTGCAAGCCAGGGCAACCAAACTAATTCCCTTTATCAGACATAAAAGTTATGAAGATAGAGTAAGGGAATTAGATCTGTTCTCGTTGGAAACCCGTAGACTGCGTGGTCAGCTCATCGAAGTTTTCAAAATACTTCGAGGGTTCGACAATGTTGACTACCGGGATATTTTCAGACTTGCTGAGAGTAGAACAAGAAATCACGGCTTTAAACTTGAACTGGAGCGTTACAACAATGATATGTGTGGAAATTTTTCACCTACAGTATCTGCGGTAGTTGGAACGCACTTCCAGTGGAAGTTGCCAACAGTGAATCTGTTGACCAGTTCAAGTAAAGACTAGACAGGGTCTTGAAAAGTGGCCGTTTAAGGACAGAAAGCATTTGAGCAGAGATGTGCCTGCTCGACTGCTAGTCCAAAGGTACCCTCATTGAATGGACTTTATGGTCTTCTTGGGTGCTTTCTTTCCTTGTTACTCCTTGTTACTCTCTCTCTCTCTCTCTCTCTCTCTATATATATATATATATATATATATATATATATATATATATATATATATATATATATATATATATATATATATATATATATATATATATATATATATATATATATATATATATATATATATATACATATATATATATATATATATATATATATATATATATATATATATATATACAGGGTGTCCACAAAGTCTGGGTACATAGGAATTTTAATATTTTATTTATTTCGATCTGGGGAGGAAAAATAACATAAATAAATAAAATATTAAAATTCCTATGTACCCAGACTTTGTGGACACCCTGTATATATATATATATATATATATATATATATATATATATATATATATATATATATATATATATATATATATATATATATATCTCATTTACACCAACTTTGTGAGTCCAAGTTTTCATTATTGACTGCTCAGACACCATTGAAGAAACAACGCAAATTCAGAGGAAACTTGCCACTCGATAAAGTAGGTACAGGAAAACGAAAGTGACGTCAAAAACGTGAGATCTTGTTCACTTTTCCCAATGGGGAATTAACAAAGAATAATACATTTGGAGTATGTGGATTGACGACAGGAATGCTACCTTGGTTTACTGTGAACCAATTATATAATTTTATAGGATATCAAAATGCTCATCTTTGAGGTCGTTTGAGTCAGATGCGATTCTATAATGTGGTTCCAGCAACACAGAGCATCATATAAATTAGCCATATATGCATATGAACCTACGAATGTAATGACCACCGTTCATTTTGGAAAGAATACGCTGATAGCGGTCAGTTTTGATAATGTTTTAAGAGCATCAGATAAATTAGGTATATATAAATATGAATCTTTAAGGTTATGGGGTCTAGTTAGCTAAGTGGAAAAGGGGATCTTCTTGTCCTTTCGTAAGCTAGGTATCAGGTGACGGTTGCTTCCTTTAAAGGTGAAGGCAAATTTTGAGCTGGATTCATAGAGGCTTTATTCGGTGGGAGCGTGGACTAATCTTCAAGTATGTACAGAAAATTAACTGCCGATAACTCTCTTTTTCACAAAATGCCACTCTATATATAGTTATTATATGTAAACATAAGCTATACAAAATTTAGCCAATCAGGATTGAACAGATTTTGAAGAACAAATTTATGTTGAATTTATTCTATCAGCATTAAGGCAAATTTTTCATTTTAAACATAAGCAGTGCAAAAATGGAACAACCAGCATTAACATAGATTTTCGGAACAATTTACGTTCAACTCTATCAAACATAAGTGTCACTGAAATTTATTTTCACAAAAGGCAAATGAATTAGACTTGCTTATGTTCAACACCAAGGTAAGTGGAAACCAGATAGAGCGAGAAGAATTCTTTCCAGTCCAGTTTTGCTTCCACTGCTACAAAATAGAGCAGCACGCCACCAAAGACTGTACTCCAAGTGCAGCGAGAAGAGACACCACTTAAAGGACTGCCGCAACAACACTACGAGAGGTGCACCGACTGCAGACAAGGCCACATATCAATGGCTATGGCATGCCTGGTCAAAAAGGAAATAATAGACAAAAGAAAAACGACAAGAAACAGGAAGAGGTACACAGATCAAACACTACTTACGCACAGGTAGCTAAAGCCGCGTACAACGAAACCGAAACGAAGAAAACAAATTTAAAGATAGAGAACGAAGAGTCTAGAAAAATCCTAACATGCATCCTCTATGATCACGTTAAGAATCTAACCTAACCTGGTTGCTTCGCAAAAGAACTCAACCAAATGCTGGCCAAAAACGGAATGAGCCAAATGTGGTTGCCTGACGCCCCTTCATCAAGAGACGTCCTCCAGCTGCAAATGGTTCATAATAGTGCAAATGTGAAGGACACCAACAAGAAAAAAATCGAGAACGAAACCGATTAACCTAAAGCTGCTGCGGCAAAACCCACTCAGGCTCAACCAAATAAAAAAATCACGAAGAGAAGCGAAACGGTGGAACCGGCATCAACGGAATCCACTAATCTACTGACTGCTCGACTCTTCCGACTCAGAAGCCCCTAACAACAAGAAAAGCAAAGAAGGGAAGAAAACAAAATAAAAAAACACTTGACGCAGATTGGATTGATATCACCATTTATGCCTCAGAGAAATTCCCCTTCCCTGAAAATATGGATGAAACAAAAATTCTAAACGGAGTAAATAAGAAAATATAGAAATGGGAGTACGACGCATGCATCGATCGAGGTTGAGGAGGCCCTACTACGCCATAACGTTACTCTATACCAAGACTTGTATGAGCAGGTCTCCAACACAGAATTTAAAAGGAAGAGGTACGGAAGAAAAAAAAGTCACCCAGAAACACCAGTAGAAAAAGAACAGCATGGAGAATGTGAACAATAGATTGAAAATTCTGACACTCAACGTTAATGGATGGGAGGGGAAAGCAAAGGCATATGGAAACATATTCCGCGTACTTGACCCCGACATAATTCTGATAATGAAGCACGGTATTGACACCACAAGGGGTCAACTCAAAATACCGGGATACAGAGTGTTCATGAAGAATAACTCACAGGAAAGGGTCGATGGCCCTGCAATAGCTGTTAAGGGATCATCAAGTTCAAACGTCTCCCAGAATTAGAAGAATCCTTTGTGGCGATACAACTTCCCACATTGGTGGGGAATTTCACGATAGCTGCAGCCTATCAACCCCCCCTCCCACCCGACGACCCGTCACAAACTTCTGCACACTTTCCGGGCACCGGAGATTGGCATTCTTAGGGGGCGACCTCAATGCCAGATGCAGAATGGCCGACTATGGTAGAACCAACGAAAGTGGCCGAAACTTGGAAATGATAATAGACAGGAAAAACATCCAGAGGATAGGGCCGGATTACCCGACCTACATCACTAGCAGATCAGCCACCAAACCTGACATTATCATGATAAGCGGAGGCTTACCCTTCAACTACAATAGCGAGGCGGGCCCAACCATTCCCAGCGATCACATTGCGATTTTAACCACAATTTGACTCGCGCCGATCCAGCTGCCACTCACATCATGTAAGAACTACGCCACCACCGATTGGGACCGTTGCAAGACTACTCTTCTCCGAGAATAGGCGCCGGTCAACCTAAGCGAGGCTACATTGGAGAAGATCGATGAAGAACTAGAGAGAGTAACGACTTCTATCATCGAAACTGACAGCGAGTGAGTTCCCAAAACAGGGTACACAACGCTAACTCAGCACAGATGGACAGAGAAAATGAAGAGGATCGCACATGTGCATAGATAGGTGTATGAGGAGATCAGACGGGAAAGTCCAAGCCGGGAAAGAAGCGCGCTACAACGCCGGTTAAGCTGTGAAATAAAGAAAGCAATAAACGTCCAACAGGCTGAGATCTGGGACAGCCTTATAGCCGGAGTAGACAGTGAACTGAGCCCGGGCAAAATTTTGGCACAAAATCGGGAAACTGAAAGGTTTGCAAAGAAAGGAAAAAGCGCGGATCAAAGAAGACACGAAATATATAGAAGACCTGGCGGTTCTGGAGGGGAGATTTAGAGTATACTGGGAGAAAGTTTTTCTATCACCGAAGAAAGCAACGAAGAGTTCGACCAGGAATTCGAGGGCCATCTGATTGGAGATCTGAATCAGATAATACAGCACACGCATCGACACCACCACGCGAACATGCGACAGAGATGGTTGACCATGGTCGTCTAATAAAACAGAGGATGTCATGACCACTGTGAAATCCTTCAAACAAAAGGCACCAAAAAGAATCAGATAAATGCCCCACAGCAGATCATTCAGGGAATCAACATCTTTAACGCTTCGCTGAACACGGGCTACTTCCCCGACGGTCTAAACGTAGTCAAAATCATCTTTATACCCAAGGCTGGTAAGACCCCAGATCAACTAATAAATTACAGGCTAATTTCTCTTCTCGAGTTCGTGGGTAAAATCTACGAAAAACTCATAGTAAATCGGCTTCAAGACCAACAAGCCGAACTGGGAGCTCACAATCCCCAGCAGCAGGGGTTCCGAAAGGGGCGAGGAACGGAAACTGCCCTCGCCCTCCTAAGGAAGAAAATAGCCCACTGCAAAGCCGAGGTGAAATACGTAGACGTGGTGCTGCGCGATGTATAGAAGGCCTTCGATAAGGTTTAGCTGAGGGGTCTCCAATTCAAGATCCTGAACCTCCAGCTGAACCCACTCCTGGAAAGTGTCCACTGTGACTATATCATGAAGAAAAAAGGCCAAAATCCCCATCGAGGGCTTTTCAGGACCCGAATTCGAACCCGAGACGGGAGTTCCACAAAGCAGTTGTCTGAGTCCGTTGCTATAACTCGTGTAGACAATAGATCTCCCTGCTCCGGTGCGGGACGACACGATGTATCTGCAATTCGCAGATGACCTCACGCAAATCGTCCCTAGCTCCTATAGGAACGCCGGAGTTCAAGAAAGGGGTACAGCTGCCGAAATAAACAACATTAAGAGATATGAAAGGATGTGGAAAAATAAAACCAACGCCAAATATTCCAAATAATCCCAATGAACCGCTGGAAAATAGATGAAGCCCTCGTGAAGGACGACATATACTCGTACTCAGAAGAAGGTACCGTCCTAGGTTTACGGTTCACCAAGTCTGGGTATAAAACTCACATCAACACCACAGTCGCCCGAGCCAAAAGGTAACTTCGGAGATTATACAGGTTCCGAAACCTTAACGCTTCAAAGAAGAAGAAGCTATACACTGCCTTGGTACGCTCTGTCCTGGTGTACCCGGCAGTGATAACGCAGATGGCAAGTTGTACCTCTCTCAGGACGATGCAGAGAATACAAAATAAAGCCACCCTGCTAATAACTTAAGTTAGAAGAAACGACCGTATTAGTCAAACAGACCTGCACGCAAGAGCAGGGCTAAAGCCAATTAATACGAAAGTTCGAAGGCTGGGGAGAAAGACTTGGGAAAAGATACAGCAAACAATTATACCCACACTCCACAACCTCAACATTGAATTCTCGCAGCAGAAGAGACACAAAGTTACAAGGTCAGAATTATTCCCGAGAGGAAGAAACAGCGCGGGATTGTCAATAAACCCGATTTTTAAATAACCAAGATTGAGAAAAGCGAATATAAGACCGGCGAAAAACAAAAAAGAACAAACAATATAGACTAAAACCAAAAAACGAAAACCGAACAAAGAAGAGATATACCGAATAAGACCACATAAAATATATAAATAAAAGGACAAACAATAAAAAGATCCGAAATGACCATAAAAGGTGTAAAGAAACGAGAAATAAACAAAATAAATAAATAAAAATAAAAATAAACAAAAGAGGCGAAGAGCCCATCAATAGAAAAATAAATCAAAATTATAAAACTAATTTAAAATAAAATAAAAATAAACAAAAGAGGCGAAGAGCTCATCAAAAGAAAATGGAATAAAAAGTATAAACTAATTTAAGAATAAAATAAAAAATAAACAAAGGAGGCGAAATGCCCACAGAAAGAAATAGAAATAAAAATTAAATAATGATAGACGAAAATAAAAAAAACAAAAGTAGCAAAATGCCCACAAAATAAAATTAGCCTAAATAAAGTTAGCAAAAAATAAACTTGAAAGGCTAGAAAGCTATGATGGAGGAATAAATAAAATTAAATAAATATATATATATATAAGAGGAAGATTCAGACCGGCTTTGCCAGTCAAAAATAACAACAATGGCGATGTTCTCGCCACTAGGGCGACTAAAATAAAAACTTCACCCCTATCACACCTACCACACATTTCACCACATAGCTCATCAAATCAAAATTCTCCTTATTGACTACTCAGACACCATTGAAGAAACAACGCAAATGCAGAGGAAACTTGCCACTTGACAAAGGAGGTACAGGAAAGGGAAGCGACATCAAAAACGTGAAATCTTTTTCACTTTTCCCAACGGAGAATTAACAGAGAATAATATATTTGGAGTATGTTTATTGGCGACACATCAATATTTTCGTTATTTATTATTCGACTCCTTGGAAATCTTGGACGAACTGTGAGCACCGCTAACCAAAGATGACAGTCTAACGGTGAATTTTTATTAACACTCTAGAAAGAGATAATATTACAATTTTATTCGTGCGGAAAAAGATGATACAATTCGTTAAGAAAGAGATAATACTACAATTTTATTCTAAAAGTCAATAATTAAATAATGGTTTAATATCTCATTGCTTCCTTCACAACACATATTAATTTACCATTTTATGGAATGTTACCTTGGTTTACTGTGAACCAATTATAGAATTTTATAAGATTTCATAATGCTCATCTTTGAGGTGGTTTGAGTCAGATGCGATTCTAAAAAATGGTTCCAGCACCACAGAAGATCGCCGCGAGAACACGGAGTGTGCTAAAATATTATAAATAATACATCTTTCGTTCTAATTTTTTACGTATTCAAAGTAGACGGAGGTTATTTAGAGCGTTCGGGGCAGGAACTGCAACTCTTAAATGTGAAAAAAATATGCTTGGGTGTGTGAGTGTGCGCCACTACTTCATTATGCCCATTATTAGCTATAGTACTAATAAATTATTTTTAAGCGCTCCTGAGGGTTTTGTACCATTCTTTAATGCATAACTACAGCTTCGCGTGTGCGTCCACAATACAACATTAATTTTACATTCTGCAGGTAGTAGCTGCAGTTTCTTATCGCAAACTAAACCTCTTTTTATATATATTTATATATATGCACATTGCTTTGTGTGTAGGCACCAATACTTTTCTTGATAAACAAAACTTCATATTGATATATACACAAATTTTGAACACTTAATTTCGTCTCACATTATTATTATTATTATTTTTTATCACCGGACTCTGGAATTTTTACTATTTGCATTTTCAAAAATTAGCACTGCATCTACTCTTTTGAATTAATTTTCACCGGGATTTTTCTAAAGCACTATTATTGTTATTAGTAATTTTTCATCACTGTGCCCGAATGAAAGGCGTGAGTTGTTCGTTTGTTGATGTCCTCTAGCTGGTCTAGGTTGCTCGAAATGCGCTCATCCAATTATTCCCGCTGCCTCCGAGTCTCATTGAGCTTAATGAAGAGAGTAGTTCTCCGGTGAAGGAATAAGCTGATAACGGTGAAGTTTGATAATGTATTTATGAATATAGGACTGCTCAATTTTCAGCCACAATAGATTAATAAAAGAATGCTAAATGTGTACATAACCTGTAAATATTTAGTTATGTACAGATAAGATTAATGTTCCTGGAAGTGAAGTAATTGTAAGAAAATTAATCATTTATGCTAACACAGACTTAGTAAAAGAAAGAAATATGATGAAACTACATAGCGAAAAGAACGCCATCTACGTATTCATGGTAAAAAAGTCAAGTGCTAATATTTGATATGTTATAAATTTCATAGTAGTTATTATAAATATATCCATGCGGAATTATTATTATATTGGTTATTCTTATATTCTAACTAATTATCTTGCACTATTTATATGAGTATGGCTGCATTAATTAAATGTGCTTAGGTTTTCATAATTTCAAATGAGTTGAAGTATTATTAAAACAAAAGAGTTTAACGGTAATTAATGTATTTCTGGCCTGGAACATACGCGGACAAAGATGGAATTGCCAGTAATTGTTGAGAAGAAATGTGTGGTATTGATTAAAAAAATATTTAATGAGAATATTTCTCTGGAGTTGGTGTACAAATAATTATTTAGAGAAGAAAAACTGTTTAAATACATATAGTCAGATATTTAAGTGATAAATTATAATCAGCATAACATCAATTTATTGATTTATAGAAATAAATATAAATCAGGTCCGACCTGGTATCTATGAACTTAAAAATTAATTTCGCATTTTATATTGGATCTGATTTAATCTAATAAGATATTAAAATGTATTAATTTTCTTCTTATTATAATCGTGTTAACCATGAAACCGAGAACTGTGCATTGATTGTGTATTTAGAAAATCTACTGTTCATATTTAACTCAGAGTGAGTGAGTTTCTGCTATATGAGAAATATGAAATTATCTAGACCAAAGAACAAGAAGCAAGAAAGACTTTATCGGAGACCATTTCCACGTCACCACTCTATCGAAAACAAATACGAAGAATGGATAAACTGACCAGCGCCTAGCAATATACTTATGGAAGGGAGGAGTACATCTGCCTAGACGTCTCGGCAAATCAGAACAAATAGAATTCGACACGCGGTCGAGCGTTTTGGGAGTCAATAAGATGGATGCCCACAGAGATAGTAGCTGACGTGCGAGGAGGGCGGCATGATTGAAGCCGAGTAATGTGGAGGGTCCAACGATAATGCAGATGTTGCTTAGTAGGTGCTTTCATGAAAAAAATCATTTTGCTTATCATATCATATCGAGATGTTTTATCTCCCCATTCTTCTTGAGTGCGTTCTTAAAGGCATTTTCCGAACTCAGACTACTGTTGGGGCATAGTGTCTTCTGGTATGTAAAACTGTTGTATTGGGCATGTAAACGTGTTTCCCACTTCTAAGTGCTTTTTGTGTTTAAAAACTTTTAAAAAAGACAAAGTTGAAAGAGTCTCTGTACTGAAATTTTGAAGGAATCGTTTTTGGAATCGGAAAACTGGAATTACTTTTAGCGATTCCGATGCCGATGCCGATTTCCCCCCAATTAACGATTCTTATGATTCCCGCCTCCGCTTCCGATTCCGATTACTTGTCCCATCTCTAATATTAAGTGAAAAAATATATAAATTATTAGTAATTATAGTTTGAATTTGGTGTTATTATCTTCAGTGGCATCATCACCACGTGCGAACAAAGAGATACACCAGCTCAGTATTGAGGTATCCTTGGCTTGCAACTTTGATTAGGTGGTCCCAGTAAGGGTGACATATGTAGTATGAAAGTTTTGAGAAATTCCTTCACTGCTTCAATACTAAGTTCGCACCCCGTCCAGAAAATAAAATTAATGAAGGCCATCAAGAAGAAAGCCGAGGTAAGGAGGACACAACTCACCGAAATATTCCAGGACGTTAAGTATTTCACTGCAAGCGTAGACTGCTAATCAGCTTATAGGGGTTGGTGTGTGTGTTACCAATTCATTGGGGGTACCCAAAAAATATGAAGGTGAATTCAGTATCTGTCTCCAAAGATGATTTTTTCACTGTGTTCTTATTTTGGTTGGGTTTACCCAAGGTATCAGGGTACATCGTGGTAAAGAAGAACGTTGCAAAAATACACTTTATTCCAATATTGGCCGATTAACGGGGCAAGCGGCACCTCACGAAGTTACTTTGCGGGCGACTAGCAGTCTATATATATTCAATGCAAAGTATTAAATTCTGGCGCGACAATACTTGGTGAATTTAAAAAAGGGAACGCAAAAGAGATAATCCTCTTAACGACAGTAATCTAATAATCTTAATAATAAAATAGTCATTCTGACTGAGAGGCTCCGACTATATATACGCATTTTTTCTGGAGGGTGTGGCCTAGAATCGTCCGTGGGATGGGATTCAGTTATCGAATTACATTGTCCTCCACCCCAAAGGCAGAGCTACCGAAAACTGTGTATGTCGGATTACTTACATACCCAAGTTTTATCTACATAATAGGATACGCTTGCCGCAGCTTTGTGAAACAATTCCTTTTTGGTCAACGGGTGTATTTACCCCGGTGATTCGTAGACTCTCGTCTTCTGATAAATCTATTGCGAACGCGAATTGTTTGTTTATGCGTTGTCTTATGGACACAGGTGTCTCTGACCTTTCGCTCGTTCGTGCATTCGTGTGTCCCGCGCGCAGTTCCAACAGTCGCTTGCCCTCTCTCTCTTTCTTTCTTTCTCTCTCTCTCTCTCTCTCTCTCTCTCTCTCTCTCTCTCTCTCTCTCTCTCTCTCTCTCTCTCTCTCTCTCTCTCTCTCTCTCTCTATATATATATATATATATATATATATATATATATATATATATATATATATATATATATATATATATATATATATATATATATATATATATATATTCCTTATTTTTCTATTCAAATTCATAGATGTAAATTAATCTATACATTGTCATTTCCTTATTCCAATTTTAGATATGTGTGGAGTATGTTACCTATTTGTTTTAAGTTTTTTAATTTGTTTTAAATTTTAAGAAAGCTGTTAAAAATTCTATTTTTTTAGAAATCAATATTATTAAACTGCCTAATGTGATTTTATTAATGTTAGCCTTTTGTGAACTTTATTTAAACAAAATTTTATTAAATTTTATTGATGTCTGATTTATTAATCATGTAATTATTTAGATTGTTCTTAAAAGTGTTTAAGTTGTGAGAATTGACCACTGATTCAGAAAGACTATTTCATCCATCTATAATTCTCACGGTAAATTTTTTTAAGTTGAATAAAATGAGAGTAAAGCTTATACATCTTGTAGTTATGATCCCTTGTACATAAACTATTAAGCTAAATTGATTATTTTCATCAACTAAATCTATTTTAGTACATAGTATATGAGTAGATGCAATGTTTATATCGCCTCAGCCTCAGTCTTTAAGAGTGATACTTTTTCAGAGGTGATTAACAAAATACTTTGCTTGCGGTAACCCTATACGGCTACATCGCTTTTAATTTGGGGGGGGGGATTTTACTTGCTTGTTTTCTGTTATTGTTGCAACCCTTGTATGTTAATGGGGCTTGTCCCTGGAGTGATAATCCTTTCTTACCAAAAGGGGTTTGGTTGTCCGGTTACTGGTAACGTCACCACTCAAAAGGGTGAGCTTGGTACGATTGGGATAACGCTTGCCACCGGCAATGGTAACAAGTTATTTAAATGCGCAACGGAAATATCCCTTTAGTTAGACTTGTGCTTGATCCGAGAAGAGGGTACCAGCTTGGATGAATAAAAGAATCTGTTCATATATGTAAACGAGTCTCCATCTATTTATTTTACCTTGCACCAAAATAGGAAGTACTCAGAGTACAATTTCACAATTCGATTTTACAACAAAGTAATGCTGGGATATGGTAGAGCGACAGGGCGATTATAATGATCGACTTATTGAATTAATGAACGCGTAACAATTAAGATAGTAATAATGGAAGACTCTCTTTTAATCTTTCTGCACCCATTTATAAAGGGGGAGAAACATTCATTAAGTCAGCTTCACGCCCCGCCTAAAAATGACGTTGGCGCACGAGATTGGCTGCTAATTTCATTATCTCGCCTCCTGGTTGGCTTAAATTAACCCTTTATGAAATTTTGATTGGATAGCGTCTAAACTGTCGTATCTCATTATTGACCAATATTTCCAGAAGGCGGAGCTTTATTATTCGTCATACATTTGTTTAACTTGTTTAACTTCTGGCATCTTTGTTACAGAGTGGTGAAATGCTTTTATCACACGCCCTTTTATTACCTCCAGACATTCTCAGTTTCCCATTGTTTACTCTCTGGCGCCTGTCTGACTTAAGTCCAGATACAGAGACTATACCACTTTATTACAGTGAGGTATCGAGCCTTTACCTCGACATTCTAGACTCGCTCTTTCTTCGTTTCCTCGGGTTCCGTTGTGTAGGGTATCTACATGTACACCCTTCAGGTGAATACATGTGTGCCCTACAAATTCATATAAAGGTGATCTTATGGAGGTGATCGTGAAAAGTGATCTTAAAAATCACCGATCTTGATCTGGACTTTCAAGATCAATTTTTTTGGTGATCTAATTTTGAACCTAATGTTCTCCAAATTTGGTGAGTTTTCCCATCAGTGTTCATATCCAACACCCCAGCTCAATAAGTATGTGCACAGAATGGTGACTAAGATGTATTATAGCTGCATGATTTAGTTCTATAGAGCCATGCTAGTGATGTATTTTTAAGCATTGGTTTGGATGCAATCTTGTGGATACAGTTTGTGGGCAAGTGTTGAATCGCAGTATGTAACTAAATAATTAGATAAGCTAGAGAAAGTTGAAGCAATTTACCTAGATTTTAGTAAAGTTTTTGATAAGGTTCTTCATAGGACACTAGTTCACGAAACAGTGTATTGAATCAAGTAATAGAGCAAAAAAGGTGCTAGGATACATTAAGAGGAATGTTAGATACAGGAGTAAAGAAGTTATCCTTAAACTCTGCAACTCGTATGACAAGCCACATTTGGAGTACTGTATACAAGCTTGCCACCGAATTTAAGACATGATACAAACCTGTTAGATTCAGTACAAAGGAGGGCAACAAAACTAATACATTCCCTGACCACCTTGAATATGAAGATAGACTGATGGTACTAAATATGTTTTCATTTGAAAGAAGGTGTGTGAGTGGAGATATGATTTAGCTTTATAAAATCCGTTCTGGAATGGATAAGTTGGATTTTGGCAAGTTATTTGAGTTGGAAGGTAGTAATAGGACTAAGAGTCACCACTCGAAAATTTAAAATAAAGCAGAGGTTCCGGTTGGATGTTAGAAAATATTTTTTCACCAACAGAGTCGTAGATTACTGGAATAGTTTGCCACCTGAGATAGTAGACAGTCCAAACTTGAATGTTTTCAAGCGCAGATCGGATTATTATATGGGGAAAGTGGGCTAACTTTTTATTGGGCGGGGAGGGGGGGGGGGGGTATTCTGGACTTATTCTTCTGGATGCAGTTTTTTTATTATTGTATATTATGGGTGATTTGGATCATGGGGAGCTTCAATAACGATTCTCTTTGTTTTCAACGCATCCTTGTGAATAGTTTAATTTGTATATTGTAGATGCATGATCTGACACAATCCTATGGATAGTTTAAATTGTATATTCTGGATGCATGATCTGACACAATCCTATGGATGCATTTGTGGTGGAAATTTGACAGATGCGGATGACCTTTATATGCCCTTGTGGCTTTTGTCATCCGTGAAATTATCTTATGTTATGATAGACACGCAGTCGCCTATGACATCTGTTGAATTATGTTACTTTGCTCTGGATGTAGGCTTGAGAAACTTAGGTTTAGGGAATAAATTGGTTGAAATTGTTTTACAAATAGTGTTTTTAGATAAATCGAATTGACTCAGTAGTCGTGCCACAGGAGCGTTCTCCTTGATGAAGTTTAGGAATATATTTATAGATGAGGATGCTAGCTGGGACTGAACTGGAAGATGGGCACTGAAGCTACCTCATCCTGGGCTCTTTATTAACTTTTTAATAATCTTTATTTTATTATCTATTTTGACAATGCTAGACGTTGAAATGGCATTTCTTCTCTCATACAACTATTTAATCTTTGCTGCATGCACAAAACATTGACCCTCTAATAAATTTTCATCTTTGTGATCAGCGTTGTTTTTACACGTTATTCCAACTCTCATCTTCACGCAATTTGGGTGTCTTCTCTAACTTTGTCATTTTTTCTATTATCCGTATGTATTTATTATTAAGTGTATTTTCTTAACGTTGCATTCATTACTTTTATATATATTACTAATCTAATGTTTTCAAACTGATAAAATTTTACCTAGCAACTTATTTGTTGGGTAGGATGTAAAGGATATATGCTGATTCATTTGTATTTATTCTAACTATTTTTTCAGACGGCAAATTAATGGATTTGATATTGAATTTATATCTGATAATATTTTAAGTTACTATTGTCCTATGCTTGTTTTGGAGCTTTAACCTTTGTGACTAGCCAAGTACAACTTAACCTCCGACATATTGACTTTTGTAATAATATATTTTCATATATATATATATATATATATATATATATATATATATATATATATATATATATATCTTTTATATTTACCAGTTTCTGTAAAGTAAATTTAATCTAGGCTGCTAGTTTAAGTTTATACTTTGGTGAAGTTTTGGTGGGCTAAGGAACTTACCTTATGGTGAAAGGCTCAGAAAACTAAATCTACATACATTGGAAAGGAGAAGAGTCAGAGGGGGATTGATTGAAGTCTTCAAATGGGTAAAAGGATATAATAAAGGGGATCTGGGTAAGGTTCTTATACTTAGTGAACATGACAGGACACGTAGCAATGGGTTTAAGCTTGATAAGTATAGGTTTAGGAAGGAGATTGGGAGGAATTGGTTTACAAATCGTGTGGTAGATGAATGGAATAGGCTCACTAGGCATGTGATAGAAGCCTCCTCTCTGGGTAGTTTTAAGAATAGATTAGATAAATATATGGATGAAGCTGCTAGATGGGACTGACTTTTTTTTATGTACATATGTATATATTTTTCTAAGGAGTGGGAAGATTATATTTTGCGGTTGCATGAATGGACATAATCCTCTGGATGCATTTTATGTATATTGTAGATTAGATCTGACGAACTCCTGTAAAGGGTGACAATGTTGATGACTTTTCTCTGGTAAGAAATCTTTTGTGTGTTGACTGGAACAGGAGCTGCCAAGTGTAGGCCATGAATGGTCTTTTGCAGTCTCCTTCTTTTCTTATGTTCTTAACTTGCCTGGTTGGCTATCCCAGTACTATATATTTCAGGCTGAGGGATATAGTATAAGGATTTAAGGGATTTCTCTTTCCTACAACCACGCCAGTCTGTACAAGTGTAATATTGTTTTGGTAAACATGTAGACGAGCGGCCCCGCGAAAAAAAAAAGGTAAATATGTAGATTATCGGCGCGAATGATGGGACGTACTATTTTGTCTGTGTTCCAAAATGTTTCACGTTTTTGGAGTACATTTAAGTTGACGGCTCGTGTGGGTGTAAACACAATGGGGGGGGACTACACTACGATCATCCTGAGTTTCAGGAACGTTGTTTATAGAATAATAATTCGAAAAGGACTCAAACGCGCATGAATATTCCGACACGAGTGAACGATAATATTTACACACAATTTTTTTTCTTCGGCCGGGCCGCTAATCTACATGTTTACCAAAATATTTTGTGTAAATATTATCGTTCACCCGTGTCATTTCTGAGGTTATACCCCACCCCCAACCCCTATTATAATTCGCAAAATGATTAAAGGCGCTGACATGATGTAGTTAAAGCATTCGCCCACATTTTCCAAGCATTTTTAATTTATGAACTAGTCTCCTATGTGGTACCTTATCAAATGCTTTACTAAAATCCAAGTAAATTACATCTACATTCTCTCCCTTATCTACTTGATTTGTTACGAACTCCAGAAAGTCTAGTAAATTAGTCAAACATGATCTACCTGATCTAAACCCATGCTGATCATCGCTGATTAACCCCTCCCTCTCTAGATGTTGGCAAATCCCTTTTGTAACCATTTTCTCAAGAATTTTACAGACTAGGAGTTAGGTTTACTGGTCTAAAGTTATTTGGATCCTCTTTACTACCCTTCTTGAAAATGGGGACTACATTCACTCTCTTCCAATCATCGGGTATTTCTCCATATTCCAGTGACCTAGTATATAACTTCTCCAGAGCTATTGAGATACTTTCTACACCTTCTTTAAGTATCCTAGAATGAATATTATCAGGGCCGGAGGCCTTGGTAGTATCTAACTCACCTATTAGTCCTTTTATCATCCTCCAATCCACACTAATGTTAGTAAACACCTCTTTCCCTGACCCATGAGTACTATACATAAGACTATTTAGTTTCTCCTTTGTAAATACTGTTTCAAAATGACCATTTAGTACCTCAACTATTTCCTCATCAGTTTCTCTCACAACCCCTTCATATTTGATAGGTCCTATTTTTACTCTGCCAGACTTGTTATTAATTTTATAGTAACTAAAGAACTTTCTAGGATCTTTGTTGCTATCCTGAGCTAATTTAATATCTGAAACCCTTTTGTTCTTCTTTATAATCTTATTTAACTCATTCCTAGCCATTCAATAATCACTTAAATTTTGAATATCATTTTGTACCTGTAATTTTTTATCTGCCCTTTTCTTCTCGGAAATTTTTCTAGCTATCTCCTGATTCCACCATAATGGTTTCCTACTTTTGTTCCTAATAACCTTCATTGAGATACATTGTTCTTGGACTACATTTATTATATGCTTGAAAGTATCCCACATCCCATAAGTATTTCTCCCCCCTCTTTGGTTCATTAACATTGATTAAAAAAATTATCCTCAAAGCATTCTATGAACCTGCCACTTGTTCTATCCCTACCTATCATATTTTCCCAGTCCACAGAGTTTAAGTTGAAGTCCCCAATAATAACTGCATCTGTTTCACATCCCTTACTTATTTCCCTATCATTAGTTCATCTATATCATCAGTCTACCCAGGTGGTCTGTAAAAAGCTCCCAAATGCACCATTCTATCTTTACTGAACCTAATATCTATCCAAAGTGACTCAACTCCATCCTGCTTTATTGAAGTATTTAAACTTGAAACAATGTTTTTTATATAGATAATTATTCCTCCACCAATCCTACCTGTCCTTTGACTAATGGAAGATAGGCCTAGACTAGGGATTGGAGAGAAAGAAGTGACTTGATGTAAGTGAAGATGAATGATGGATGAATATGGATAGGTTAGGTGTCTGAGTAAGAGAGACATGAAACCTGTTAGGTTGACCAACATATGATTCCCTGATAGAATAAGAGGTTGAAAGTGCATTGTCTGTGGTTGTGGCTGAAAGTGGAATAAGTGGTAGTGGTAGTAATGCTGGATCAGAGTCCTAGCTACTTTTTCTGAGCTAAAATCTGTAATACTTGAGTTTAGGGGTGCACAATAGGGGGCGCTGTTTCCTGGGCTATAATCTAGGCCTTATGAGGTCAGATGGTAGCCTGAAACTAAACCATTAATTTCACACACTGGCAACCCTGAAAGAGTGCAATTCCTGTGAATATGGTTTGTTCGACTTCAATACGACTTGTGTTAATTCCTCGGCCAATTAGTAAACCTGAAGATCTGCGTCACATGCTCGCCTCCACTGTTCCCTGGTCCTGGCCGCATAATATTTCGTCCACGTTTCAATATGTTTCACCTTTTTTGAGTAAATTCAAGGGGACTGCTTGTGGGAGAGATATCACTGCTGGGGGGGGGGGGGACCCCTACAATGATCATATATTGACAAAGTTTATGGAGATTTTCGAATATATACTGGGTGGCTGTGCCCCCCAGACACCTCAAATGATTAAAATCTCAGGATCATCGTAGACCCATCCCCCCAATGAGCCGACCCTCAAAATAAGCTAGAATTGCATCCGCCCATACCCAATATTTACCATAGTTTGAATGAGAACAGGAGGGGTGAAGCTAGACCTAGGGGGATTAGGAGGATGACTGGTCATTGTGATGGGTGACTCTCAGATTAGATATTTAGATGGAAGTTGAGTGCAAGCAAATCGAAGGGAGTGAATATTTATTTAACAGGTGCTGGTGTAAACGATGTCTGAGGGGTATGATAGTCTGGGTGTGAGGGATGCAGTTGTGATTACACACATAGGAGTAAATGATATATGAGGGGAGTTCAATAAGTTTTGCAAATCGGTAGGGCAAAACAGAGGAATGGGGATGGCTGTTTGTGGGGGTTTAGGACAAGTTATGACAAGTCAGGACCTGCAGCCGCACGCTCCTGCCTCGTCTATTTAAGAAGCAGTAGCTGATTGCAAATTGTCAGTCACAAATTTTTCAACAATGGAGAAGGTTGAGCACTACACAGTGATCAAATTTTTGACCAAGGCAGGCAAGAATGCAAAAGACATCGATGAATGCATGGTTGCAGTGTACACCGAAACCGCCCCTTCTTATGCAATCATTGCTCGGAGGAATAGGGAGTTCCGCCATGGTCGTGAGTCCAGTACGCCCGTCAGACGTGATGAACGAGGACAATGTGGCCCGTGTGGAGAGGAGGATCCTCGAAAATCGATGGGTGAAGGTCAAAGAAATCGAGCGAGAACTTGGAATATCACATGGAAGTGTTATCACCATCATCCACGACAATTTGGCCATGACTAAGGTCTTTGCCCGTTGGGTCACTAGAAACCTCATGCCCCATGATCGACTTCAACGTTGTCAAAGTTCAGAGGAGCTGCTGCTCCTGTACAACCATGACCCGGCAGGATTCGAGTCATGCATAGTGACGGGTAATGAAATGTGGGTCCATCACTGGGATCCCGAGACCAAGCTCGAAAGCATGGCCTGGAAGCACGGGGGCTCTCTGACCCCCATCAAGTTCCGGGCCCAACCCTCAGCCAGGAACATCATGGCCACCATCTTATGGGATTCTAAGGGACTGTTGATGGTGGACTATGTGTCTCGTGGAAGGACCATCACAGGCCATTATTACGCTGAGGAACTGGCTGGGTTGAAGAAGTGGCGCAGCAAGTTGACACGCGGTGTCCTGCTCCTCTATGACAATACCCCTGTCCATAAGGCCACAGTTGCACAAGCTACCCCGAGCGAGTGCGGATTCGAGGAGCTCAACCATCCCCCTACAGTCCAGATCTGGCCCCTAGCGACTATTTTTATTCTGCCAGCTCAAGGCTGCACTGCATGGACGCCGGTTTGGGGATGATGAAGATGGATGCCTCGCCGTCCAAGAGTGGATTGAACAGCAGTCGGGAGATTTCTGGTTGCCTGGAATTCGAAGTCTAGGGTAATTATATTGAAAAATAATAAAACACTTTTCCTCATCTCTCTTTTCCTTATATCCGAATTGCAAAACTTATATTGACCGCCCTCATAAATGTAATTTCATGTGAGTTAAGATAGGTACAAATGGTTAGTTGAAAGGATGAGTGAAAGGCATTTCAGATGGTCTTGTATTTTACAGACTACTCACCTGGGAGGCTCATATTCACACCGTTAAGGTCTCTTGTAACCGCACCATGCATCTTCTTTGTTCCATGACATTCAGCACCTGTGTCGCTGATGGGGCTACTGCCTTACTTTGTTTGTTCGAAGCTTGGTTAAATGTTGCGACTATGGGCGGATGTGATTCTAGCTTATTTCAAGGGTCTGCTCATTGGGGGAATGTACCTATGATGATCGTGAGATTTCAACTATTTGGGGGGTCTGGAGGGAAGAGCCCCCCAGTATATATTCAGAAATTGTCATAAAATTTGTCCACAAAGATTTCAGCCCACAAGAAGTAGCTAGGGAAAATAGCCCATAATAAGCTAGGACTCGCATCCGGCCATACTCTACAGAATTACCTGTAACTCGACTACAGATGCGAGTTTTATCTACCTGCAGCCGAGCGTCTATTATGGAAGGTGTACTCGATCCACCACGCAGGCCTGCACTTGTTGACTGGTGCCTTCCGCACTTTCCCCATTGAGAGCCTACTAGTTGATACTGGGGAGATGTCACTTCTACGCTGTGCACAGTGCATTATTCACCTGTACGCGCAAGCCTGGTGCCTCCCTCAGTCTCCAACAGCTCTCAATGCATCCCCAGCTGATTTCGACTCTGCCTATGCCGCCAAGAGACGCCAGTCATACCCTAAGCCCTTTGGGTTTAGGGCTAGGAAACTTTTGACAGCTAGGCTGATGCCATCCTGTAGGCTACCACATTTGGCTATTTGTCAGGACACACGCCTCTGCTTCCAAAGCACGACTATTGCATTCTACCTTTTTGGAGCACACTTGGTGTCATGCTGGAATTGTGCCAGTGTATATGAATGGTTCCAAGTCCCAAGAGGGGGTCGGCTTCCACACTGTCTTCACACCTGAGCTGGTGGCAATACACCACTCAATACGGGAGATTACATGATTTGTCCGGTTAGGAGACTGGATTATGATGTATAGTGACTCACAAAGCGCCCTGAGTACTCTCGGGCATTGGAATCTCTGCATCCGTGATGCCACGGTTTTGGCAAGCCGGGTGGATGCCGAGATTATCTTCTGCTGGGTTCCTGGACATGTAGGGAATGAGGGCGCCAAAGAGTGCAAGTACTCTGCCATCGGACCAGCATTTCGCTCTTCCTCACACTGACTACATGGCAGGGATACGTGCAGCTTGGCAAATAAGATGGGAGGCAGTCGAAGGGAACCTAAAGTTGCGTGTCATTGCACCGCGACTGTTCCCATGGACCTACTCCCCAATGCCATGAAGGCTTCAGGTTGCTTTCTGTCTTCTCCGAATTGGACACACTTGCTCCCGCACCACTATTTGATGGAGCTGCCCTATTTTGAAGACTCCGTTGTCCTCCAGACTGTTCACCACATTCTTGTTGAATGTCTCAGTCCTGGCCATCTCCGTGCACGGTACCTTGATGGGCGAGATGGCTACCGCCTGTCCCTTGTACTCGGGATGAGTTTGTGCACATTTACTGGTGGATTTGTAGACTTTTGTGGGGGAGGCTGGCCTTTTCCCTTTAACTTTTTTTTATTATTGTTTTAGTAGGTCGCACATTCCTGCGCCAGGGAAGCTGATGGCTTCAGCCAAACTGCAGTTATTTAGTGTACTGTTAGTGCAGTACAATAATATCCCATCACCTGAGCTCACAGTTAACGTATTGATTGATGTTTAACAAAAAAAAATGCTAAATATTATAATCCGTTTTCCACGCCCTATTGTTGTTTTCAATCCTAATTCTATCAGGATTAGTGTTTTTAAAATTTTTTGTTAAATGCCATTGAATATGTACTTTGGCCCAAAGTTCAAATCCTGATGCCAGCATTTTTGTATGTACCTATCTAAAGAAAAAAAGAAATAGGCCACCACACCTGATAAATGAAAAAAAATTTACTTGGTTTCAGACAGATAGAGATGCGAAATAGCAGTAGCATGGACTAAAGTCAATTGAGACCTCCCAACAGAAACTAAACTTTTTTTTCTGTAATATCAACTTCATGTGAAATTTTAATGTACAATGGCATTGTATATTGAGAGGCTTATAATGATCACAGGGAATTGAAAATTTAATTAATTTGTTACTTAAAAAATTGTATTACTCGAAAAAAGTCCCATTGAGAACAGATTGATAGAAATAATGGCGGGTGCGGCACTCACACCTATTTTTTTGTCTCACATTTGCTCTCGGAACATTTAAACATCTTGTTGTTTCGCTAGGTTATTGATCGCAATATTAACAATTAATTTTCAATTTAATTCAATTGTGGATGGTTTAAAATTGGATCACTTTTTCAGGGTCAGTACACAAAGTCTAAGCAAATTTTGCTGTGATGAAAACTAAATGTAACTCCTACAGGAGTGCTGATGGTAGGTCAAAAACTACCTCCCCACCACCTAATATCTAAAAAATTGTAAAAACTAAAAAAAATATTAGAAAAACATGGGGAAAAGATTGAATATAAATTTAAGTAATCCTTTAAACTATTCTATCTGTAACAAACGATGATAAAAACTAAAAAAAAATTGCTAGAGAAACATGGTAAAAGAATAAATATGAACATAATTATTTCTTAACACGAATTAAACCTGTATGTAGGTATTTGCAAAATGGTAAGAATTTTAGAATATAAATAGGGAAAAGTAAATGCTAACAAAATAAAATAGGAAAATAGCTAGTTTAATTTTAATTTTTAAAAAGTGAAGTGGCAGGTTTTTTATTAATATGAAATATCCATATTATATTTTGATTCAGAAAAAAAACCCTCTTAAAATTATATATAATACACTATGATGCAATTCCAACTCAAAGGAAATTCTTAACTAAGGAAATTATTCTTTTATTTTTATCGCTTGAATTCCTACATTTATAGAAAATATTGCTTCTATTGAGAAACATTTCTATATTTTAAAACATTCAATTCTCTGAAATTTATTTAAAAAAGTGGTTTGGGGGTGTCTTTTTTAAAAAAAAGAACAAATTAAAAAAATGGCTGTCTTTGCTCCTATACCCTCTACTTAATTGCAGGGTTGTACCCCCTCAGTTACTTTAAAATAAACTCGTAGTATTCATGATATGATTGCAACTAACAATTTGGTAGCCAATCTATTTTTTGTGATATATACTATATAGCATTTGCATATTTTTTAAATAGAGATATAACAAAGTGCCCACAAAATTTTCTTAAATTTTACCCTAGCCCATCATTAGATTAGAATTCAAAGGTGAATACCAGATGTCATTTGGCCTCTAGTTTTTATACAATATTGCTTAACTTGACAAGCCTTGCCCCCTCCCCCCCAATGCTATTTAAATCAATGATATTTAAAAAAAATACATTCCTTCAAAATAATACAATATGATGAGATCCTACTAACAAGAGGCTCTTAAGATTGACTCGATCTATTTTTTATCATATCATAATTAGAAATTTGCCCACCTTATTTAGTAATTTAAGGGCTTTATATACATAATGATGATTTTTAATATTGGCACACATTTTAGGCTGAGATGGCATCTCACATTTATTAAGTCACAAAACTTCAATGTTACATGATTCTGCAACTAAAGTATTTTTCCCCGCGCCATCTTGGATTTACCCATGTGTGTTTGTTTTTATTTTCCATGCTTTTTAGGTTACTAAAACCTGTAATATTGTTGTAATGGTGTCCTAGGATTAATATTTCAACCTGCTTCTGCAACTCAAGAATTATTCCACAATGTCATCTTGAAATGCCATGATACAGCCTAATTTATGCCGTGTTTTTAGTATTAAAAAGAGTAGAAAGAAAGCAGGCAGAAAGCAGGCCTAAAATGATTACTAAAATTCCTAAAAACACAATAGTAACGTTTTTTAATATAACCTAACCTAACACATCATTCCCACATCTATTCGGGCAGAGCACTGCCTAAAATAAAATTAACATGTGGAGTGCCTAACAACATCTGGCAACCACATTAAATTAAAACCATAAGATAATTATTTCTAAATGGGGATTCTCCCCCAGCCCCCCCCCCCCCTGCTATTTTTAATCACCTAGTAGGATTAACAATTCAAAAACCTAGCCCTGTGTTTTAATGCAGACATATAAACAAAACTTAGTCACAATTCTTCACTTTTAAAAATGAGGCCATGAGCTATACAAGAGTCAAATTGTCCAAGGAGTTAGCAAAAGTCATTAAAATTTAACAAACTAAACTCGCAAGAATCTAAATCTGCCGTTCACCGACATTTTGAAATCGGCTATCTTTTAAGTGTTTGAAATCAGTATTGTCAATGTTTGAAATCATGGTTTCTTTAAACATCAAGAGAAGGCAAGGTGGACTTAATTTAATTCCATTTTGACCCCATCAAGATGCAGTATCTTGAAAATGTATACTTTCCGCACCAAACTGAAACAATATATAACTATTTACAATGCCTAAAACCACAATTAGTACTGTTTTAATACTAAAAACAGGGCGTAAGTCATTGCCATTTCTGAGCCCAAGCTAATAACTTATTTAAGGCATTGTACTTTACACCTACCCTCAACTTCTTTGACTACAACTGCCAACTTAGTATAATCAGCAAAAATTGACACTGCTATTTACAGCCTCCCCAAGATCATTTATATAAACTATGAATAATACTGGTCCTAGAACTTATCCCTCAGGTATGCCACTGATAATGTCACTCCACTGTGACCTAACCCCATTCAGTACCACACTTTCCTATCTTTCAGCCATTCAGCTACCCAATTCGTATGCATTTTTAGTGGCTGGCGACTACATCTCACTATGGTGGCCAGTCCCCGTTTTGTTTTTCTTGGGGAGGGGGGGGGATAACATTGTAACTAAATTTGAAAACCTTATGTTAGTCAAGAATTATTGAAAGTTTTGAAGGTCATAAATTAGAATGTGATAGTATGCTACTCTTGGTCAGCAGGCCTTGTTAATTTATTAGTCTCCTAATTAAAGTTAATTACAATAACATTCTCTTCCTTATCTAATTGTTTAGTTACAATCCATAAAATCCAATAAATTTGTTAAACATGATCTACCTCTACTAAACCCATACTGAGCATCATTTATTATCCTACCACTTTCTAGATGGTCAGAACTTTACAAACCATAAAAGTTATGCTTACCAGTCTAAAGTTATTCACCTTCTCTTTATTCCTCTTTTTAAAAATGGGCACTACATTTGCTAATTTCCAATCATTATGTATTTCTCCAAACTCTAGCGATCTAGTATATATCTTCTCCAATATAGGCCCTTTAATTACTTCCCTGTTCACATTAATGGTATTTAACACTTTCCCTAAACCTAGAATTATCATCAATTAATCTATCTGAATTCTCTTCTGTAAATACAGAAAAAAAATTATTGTTAATACTGTAATAGGTAGTGTTTCCTGAGTAATATTTTGATTGTGGAGTGTCTAATCACATTATAAAGTCACAAATAGAAAATATTTCAACCTGAAACAATTCTTCTAAGACTCAGAAGGATACTCCCCTCCCTCTCCCTGCCTGGTTTTCCTTTGATACCCAAGGTCATCTCAGAAAGGTCTGGCCTTGAGCCTATTTCTGGAGGAAGAGACTCGCTCTCCTTTCCAAAGAAGAAATCGAGGACAAGGTTTCCTGTGCAGGAGGAGGAACTGTCACAAATAGACAATATTTCCACCTGATGCTGAAATAATTCTAAGACTCAGAATGATACTCCCCTCTCTGCCTTGGTTCCTCTTTGACACCAAGATCATTTCAGAAAGGTCTGGCCTTGGACCCATTTCTGGTGGAAGAGACTCACTCCCCACCCTCCTCTCCGAAGAAGAGAAGAAATTGAGAAGGACAAGTTGTCCTGTGGGGGAGGAGAACTGCCACAATGAATTTCATGAAAGGACTGGATTATGCAGGAGGGGCATTCTACGTGAGGGTCTACACCCTCCTGACACCTTGGTCAAAGAATTGCATGAAATTTACATCATTTGTTGGTTATGATGAATAAAGTTCACATACTAAGTATGAGGCCTTTCTGGTCATATGGTCATATTTATGGCCAGATCAATTTTTAGTCAAACTGATTAACCCAAAACCTTTGGCTGGTGCAAAATGTCTATCATGGTGTGCGCAGTGTGGCATGTAGCGCCATCATGTTAGAACCACATGTCATCAGTATCCATATCGGGCATATAATCCAGTTGAGGCCACAAGAAGTTGCTTATCAAAAAAATATGGACCGATTCTGTTAGATGAAAATCTGCACCAAACAATGACTTTGTATCTCATGTGGATTGTTTTCGTCCCAAATCTGACAATTTTGCTTGTTCACAAATCCATTCATTCAAAAATGTACCTCTCGCTGAAGATGATTTGGGGCAACTTCCAACTGCTCAGAGTCCAATCAGCGAACACACGTTGTTTATGGTCATTTACCTTAAGTTCCTTGGTAAGTTGGATTTTATATGGGTGCAGACCCAAGTTCCTACGCATAATTCATCAAACTGAAGTCCTCAAAATGCCAAGTTCTTGTGAATGATGAGAAATTAACTGCCTCAGATTTTCCTGCACACCCTCATTTATGGCAGTGATATTTTCAGCAGGTTTTGGCTGATTGTTGATCGACCCCTTTTGCCTCAAACAATGGACTCAGCAGGATGATTGTAGCGAGGATAGAAATCACGTAATGCATGTAACATTTGTCGAACGGAGCACTGATTTTGATAATAATATTTGATGATTTGCACACACTGTTCAATGCTATAACCTTCCATCGTGACTTGCCAAGTACTACTGAACAGTTCACAGTGAGGTTGACAGACGTTGCTTTAACAACATGGCCACTATCGCCTGACAAAGCTTGATTGTCCTTGTTGAAAGACCCTTTATAAGAAACTGGTGAAAACGGAGGTCATCTTACCCAAAGAGGTATTAATAAAGATCTCAATAGGACTGTAGTTCAGTTATTAAATAAGTTAGTTTTGGGAGATTTTTTGGTCTATTAAAAAAAAAAAATCTATTGTCTGACAAGGAAAAATACAGAAATGAATTAGGGATGGGTAAGGACCCATCCCTTTTCTTCATAATTTGGAGGAGTGCTATGATTCTCTCTATTGATGATTTGTATAGATTGAATATGCAAATTTTCAGATGTTTGACATGGAATTGTTAAAAAAATAAGCAAGGTGTATTGATCCCTCTCGGTAAATTATTTCACCTTTGACAAAGTGTTTGAGAAAAATTTGCCACCTTAGATATGTAATCCAGTGTAGATGGGACGGAGGTGATCTGTTGGGTACTACTTGGACTATGTTTGGTTAATCATTTTTTCTAGTGTTTGCATTTTTCATTGTTTCCTGATTGATTTCTAGTTTTGGCTTCATGAAATCTTTCAAGTGTTGTTGTTTCTGCTTTGATATTTTCGCTGAAATTGTTTAATTTTTATTAATGCTCTCTCTTTTTCAGGTATTAGTGATACATCTTAAATGGTGAAAGACGAATCTAAATTGGCTGAGAAGCCAATCTCCAATGGGCAGTCTAAGCCTACTGGTAAGATGAATACATCTAAGCCCAATTTGAGGAAAAATCGTCTTGCAAAGAAGAAATCCAGGAACCTGACAAGTGTAACATTGAAAGCTAATACACTGCTGCAAAGAATGGAAAGATTAAAGGAGATGCAACGGAAACAAAGCTATAGGGCTGTAGAGAGTAGATTAAAGAGACTGATTGATGCTGAGAAAAGGAGAAGAGCCAGTAGAATTCAAAATAGAAGTGAGAGAAGAACTAAAGATGCAAGAGCAAGCTCTGATCAGAAAGGGGCAAAAAAAGAACTTAAATCAAAAGTTAAGAAGATTGGGAAGAAGCCTAAAGTTATCAGCACGAAAAAGTCTCGTGTTGTCAAGAAAATATTATCGTATGTAATGCATTATATCTTATATCTTACCAATAACATTAGATTAGTGATTTATGTTTATTCCCCATAGCTCCATTTATTGCTCCCTGCGATGCAGCTTTTCCCCAGGCTATCTCAGCCAGCTCTTGCATCCTACCTGGAAGGAGTGGTGCCCTATTTGAGACTCCACTGGTCACTAACTAGACATAACTATAAGTCTTCCTTATCTCCTTACTTTTGTTCTTTAGCCCAAGTCCTAAGTGGGAGATTTCCTATGCTGAGTAGTGTTGTCATCCAATGCATCATTCCAGTAAATAATATCCCCTTTTCCTCTTGGGTGTCTGCCAGATGATGATAAAAAAAAAAAATTCAACTTATTGCTGTAACTCCTTCCATCCCCCCCCTTTCATTAGGGAGTGGCCACAGTGTTGGTGGTACTCAGTACCACCAATGGGCATCTGCAATGTTGGTGGTACTCGGTATCAACAATGGGTATCTGCAATGGTTGCTGGAAACAAAATGCCTGTAAGAGACACAGAGTTGCTTTTATGGCCACAATGCTGACATAACTCAGCACCCCATCCTATGCCTTAATGTTGAAAAGGACAGCCTCTGCTCTTGGCTCCTCCAGGCCTACGAGTATGGTCGTTTCCGCGCCCATTTGGAACCCTTCTGCAGGTTCTACTCACCTCAGGCGCTCCCCCGGTAAAGCTAGAGGTGGAACCTCAAAAGGAGGGCCGCCTGCCTAAGGTTTCAAGGCGGAGCGAGTAAAAGACGGGCGGTGAGCCCAACCTCGCTCAAATCTCCTTGAAGGCAACAGCGCCCAGAGTTCTGCCTTAGGGAAGCGTACAGCCATTCCCGTGAGGGTCTCCGAGCTAGGCTTGGAGGGCATATTCCTTAAATGGAATTGCTGCGGACTCCAGGTTAACTGGGAGGAGCTTCAGAGGCTAGTCTCCTCCCATTCCCCCTTAGCTATCATTTTGCAAGAGACCATGCTGGGCGCATGCTCCCTGTGCACCCTCACAGGGTATAGGGGTTTTGCCACCCTTTTACCACAGGATGGGGACTGGGCATGAGGATGTGTGATTTACACCCGCCATGATGTGTCCATTCTTTTCTTCGCTTTAGATACCTCCTTTCAGGCAGTAGCTGTGCAGCTGCACCTTGATAGGAGGTATACTGTTATTTCCACTGTCAGTCGACTTCTGTGGTGTCGGGGCCCTTTTGCTCGGAGATCTAAAGTGTAGATACGCCCTCTGGGGACACTATTCTATTAATTCCCTGCATCAAGTCCTTGCCCACCTGTTCGACGTGCTTGATAAGTGTCCTAAATGTGGATGACCTTACCCATCACTGCCCGAGAACTGCTTCATTTTCCTGCCTCTATCTATCTCTATGCTCTGGATGCACAGCCTGATTTTGATTGGGAGGTGGTCAATGACCTCCATGGTAGTGATCACTTTCCCATTCAAATAACATTTTCTGGGACACTGCTGCCCGAGACACCACCACAGTGGTATGCATTTCAGGAAATAACTGAATTCTATCTCAGTTGAGTTTAGGCCCCGTAAGGGGTGCGGCGATTTGCCATCCTGGCCGCCGTGCTGACGGGACTCAGCACCCCGTCCGATCCCAGCTTAGCCTCTTCTCCTTCCTTCAAAACACTTGTTTCCTCGCTTTTCATACAACCTCTCCCACAACTTTCTCTGGACAGCCTCTAATTTCACAGGGTATATGCTGACCTTCCTCTCAAGCTAACCGCCCCGGATTGGGGCTGAGGGGGGAAGGGACAACATTCCCTAACCCCTGAGCTCCGGTTTGGGATGTTTTTTTTTAAGAACCTGCTTCATCCCCACCCATACCTTCCTCGCATCCTTTTTCCTCTCCTCTTCACAATCTATCCTTTTACGCCGTGTTCAAGGTGGAGGTACCAGGCCGGAGGGGTGGTCCCAAATGGTGGTGCCTGGCCTGTAAGCACCTCTTGCAGTGCGGGCAACTGTGAGAGGTGGTGAGCTATTGCGTCCCGACAAATGATGTTTTAAAAAAAATCTTCCCCCTAATTCCCCCTTGCTCATCGACGGAGCCGCCCTCAGGCAGCTCCACCGATAAAAAATGGAGGTCCCCCCCCCCCCTGTGCTTGCGCATGGAACCCTCCATATTTCTTTAACCGGAGAGGAGGCTTACTCCTCTCCTACGCCAACGGGTGAAGGGGACTCCCCCTCGCCCCATTCTCTGGAGGTGCTTTCGGGCACCTCCCTATCTCCAGCGGCAGTCCCTCCTTTGCTTTCTAAGGGAACTGCCAAGAAAGCCAGCAGGCAGCCCATTGCCGACCGCCGCTTGTGTAAGCGGCTCGGTAGGGCAAACCCCCTTAGGGGGAGAGGGAAGCCAGGCCTCTTCGGTCGCTTGCCTCAAAAGACTGGTGACGCTGCCAAGGGGACCTGCGATGTCCTGGGAGGTGGTGGCCAACTGGAGGCCCCTCCTGTGATAGACATGGTCCTTGAGGAAACCCAGCCTCAGACGGTAGGGCCTTCCATGGGGTGGAATCCAGGCTCAGTGCCAAGCACCGAAACCGAATCCGCCCCAATGCAAGGTCCTCCTCAAATGGCTCAGGGCTCCGAGGCAGTACAAGGAGGGGAGGGATCTCCTACAACTGGTGCCCCTGCGATCACCAGGACCTTCTCCATTTCGGAGAAGGACCTGTCTGAGGCCGGTCTATCCGGCCTATGGGCTCCTATCGGCGGAGGTGAGAAGCGGGTTCATTCCCCTCCCTACTCTCCAAAAAAGAAAAAGACTAAGAAGACTTGGGGTTCCTCTCCATCCGCTGGGGCTATGGGGACAGATGGGTCCGCTGCCACTTTGGCAAGCGACCAAGCCAAGATCGGCACATCCGGCCCCTCTGCCCGCCCCGGTTGCCCAACCCCTGACTAAGACTAAAAGTGCTCAGGGCGGATCCTCAATGACATCAGGGCCCCTCATTCAGAGGTTACCTGGCGTTTTTGAACCCGCTGGCTTCAAACGCTTCCTCGTTATTCGCTCCACTGATGGCAGCATGTTAGCCAAGGGCAACATGATCCATCAGAGGAGAGGATCAGCTAGTGCAATTGGTAGAGAGCCGAAGGTGATCCGTTTCTCGGACGGGAGCCTTCTGGCGAATCCCGCCGACGCGGCCAAGATAAGTCCTCTTCGGACACTTCATGGCATCCTGGTGAGTGTGACGCCGCACTCTACCATGAACTTTGTGAAAGGAGTAGTTTATGCGAGGGAACTCGTTGACTACTCCATTGAGGACATCACCCTAGAGCTGGCCGACCATGGGGCGGTCAAGGTCGAACGTGTGAGAAAACAGGGAGGGGCCTCGAGACCCACCCCTACACTCTTCGTCCTGTTCGACTGTGAGAAGCTCCCTAAGTCGGTGCGTGCCGGTGGTACCGCTACCGCGTGAAGGCATTCGTGCCACTGCCGCAGCGGTGCTATTACTGTCACCGCTTCGGCCATACGAATCGATCTTGTAGACGGTGCAAAGTCTGGGTCAGCCGAAGTTTGTGTAGATTGCTCCAAGGCTGCACACGATAAGGGTCTTGCGACCCAACCACCGCGGGTTCTTGTACGACCCCCCTCCCGTTCTCCAGGAGAATGGGACCGCAATCTCGGACCCCGCGTCCATGGCGGAATCCTTCGCGACCGCTTTTTCCGCATTCTCTAGCCGGGATGCTGCTCCGCCAGCATTCAATGACGTCGTTATGTCGCGGAAGGCCGCCGGCTGTACTTTACCTCCAGAGGCGGAGAACCCTTCAACAACAAGTTTACTATGAGTGAGTTGCGCTCCGCTCTCGCTTCGTGCGCGGACACCGCCCATTGTCCGGTCCATGTCCCATACGCCATGCTTCGACACCTGGCTGAGTGAGGCATGGCCTTTCTGTTAGATTTGTTCAACAGGATCTGGGTGGAGGGTCTTCTCCCACACTCCTGGCGAATCGCCTTTCGCAAACCGGGTAGAGATCACTCTACTCCGACCGGTTTCCGCCCAATCTCTCTAACCTCTTGCGTGTGCAAGTTGATTGAGAAATTTGTAAATGTTAGATTAGCCTTTTTCCTGGACAGCGGAGGCCATCTGTCTTCCGCAAGTTCCACTCCACGTCGGATGCTCTGCGCCGACTGGAAAATGCCGTCTGCGAGGCTTTCCTTCGTAGACAGCACTACGCCACGGTGTTTTTCGATCTGGAGAAGCCCTATGATACCGCATGGCGATACGGTATCATGGAGACTCCACACGATGGGGGCGAGGGGACGCCTACCAATGTTTATATCTGAATTTTTGCGAGATCGTCGATTCCGCGTACGGGTGGGGGGAGCCCTCTCCGCCCCAAAGGAATAGGAAAGTGTCCTCAGTGTCACTCTTTGCCCTGAGCATCAACGGCATCACCTCGGTGCTGCCGAAAGATGTTCTCGCTACGCTCTACATGGACGACCTTTCGATCTCTTTTGGCCCGCCCAGATGCCAACTCTGGAGCGTCAACTCCGACAGGCATTGAACCGCGTCTCTCGCTATGCCGAAGCGCACAGGTTTCGGTTTTCTTTGGCCAAGACTAAGGTGGTGCACTTCTGCCGCCATCCACGGCTCCACCCCGACCCAGATTTGTTTCTTAATGGGGTGCGCCTGGATGTGGTGGAATCGCACCGTTTCTTCGGTCTTGTATTCGACCGACGCCTCACCTGGGAGGCTCATGTTCGCAGCCTTAGGGTCTCTTGTCCCCGCGCCATGGACATTCTCCGTTCCGTGCCGTTTAGCCCTTGGGGCGCTGATAGGGCTACTGCCCTACTTTTTTATCGATCCTTTGTTCGTTCGAAGCTCGACTACGAATGCGAGTTTTATGCATCCGCAGTCGAGCGTTTATTGCGGAAGGTGGTTTCGATCCACCACACCGGCCTTCGCCTTGCGACCGGTGCCTTCCGCACTTCTCCCATTGAGAGCTTGTTGGTTGATGCTGGGGAGATGCCACTCGCTCTGCGCCGCGTGCAGTGCATCACTCGCCTGTACGCGCGAGCACGGTGCCTCCCTCAGTCGCCAACAGCCTTCACTGCATCCGCAGATGATCTCGACGGTGCCTATGCCGCCGAGAGACGCCAGTCATACCATAAGCCCTTTGGGTTTAGGGCCAGGAAACTGCTTCGAGAGCTAAATATAGCTCTCGGGCTGGTGGCGCACCTGTTTCTGCCCAGGATGCCACCCTGGAGGGTACCAAATTTGGCTATTTGTCGCCACGCCTCTGCCTCCAAAGCTTGTACTGTGCCAGGAGTATTGCGTTCGACCTTTTTGGAACACACCTCGTGTCACGCTGGAACCGTGCCAGTGTATACGGATGGCTCCAAGTCCCAAAAGGGGGGGTCGGTTTCCACGCCCTATCCCCTCTGTTTGAAGTCAGTGGGGCTCTGCCAGGCGCTGCGTCTGTCTTCACGGCCGAGCTGGTGGCAATACACCACTTGGTACGGGAGATTACGCAACGTGCCTGGTTCCTCTTGTCCCATTTTTCTTTGGCTAGCTTCTTGCAGATGATGATGGGTGTGTGCCCTCTGTCTACCCTCCTGGGGTATAAGCATTTCCCGAACCTACCACCACAGGATGGGGGCCAGGCAGGAGGATGCGCCATTTACATCCTGCTTGATATCTGTTCTCCTTGCTTTAAATACCTCCTCTCATGCAGTAGATGTGTGGTGGCACAGTTACTGAGGCCCTTTGTTTTGCTAGGTGGTTTGAACAGTACACACCCTCTGGGCAGACTACTCAATCAATCCCAGGGTTCATGTGGATGAGTTTATGCATCACTGCCCAAGAACCACTTCATTTTCCTGTTTTGATCTATCCCTGGTTTTTGGTGGTGTGCTAATCTTTGACCACCATGCTAGAGATCATTTTCTGGGCTGCTGCCACCTGATTGCCCACCCTGGTGCTGCTTGGTCTGGTGATCCAGATTTCAAGAAATGACTTATTCAGTCGAGTTCAGGTATGTGGTTGAAGCCGTTGAGTTCTTCACAATCAACCTCATTGCTGTGGACCTAACTACTATTCCTAGAATGTCTGTCCATTTTTCACACTGACAGCTTCTGTGGTGGTCAACTGAGTTTGAGATGGCACTCAAAGAAGAAGCATTATACCTATATGCGGTATAAGCCATGCCTGAACTATTTCACTGTGTGAATTTCATTCAGTTAGGGCAAGGTTCCAGTATGTTTAGGATGGGCATACTTGTCTTCACTTAATGGAAGATTCCTCTCGCAGGATGTGTGAAAGTGTGTTAAAAGGATTTTGGGCAAGTTCTCAAACTCCCATTCTCCTAGAGAATGGGAATATAATCTCCAACCCTGTGTCTGTGGTGCAGTGTTTCACAGCAGCGTTCTTCGCATTCTCTAGCCACAATGCTTCTCTGCCAGCATTAAATGCACACTGATTTCTTGAAAGGCCACCAAATGGTCTACTTCCAGAGCCATAGATCCCTTCAACGACAGGTTTACATTGAGTTGTGTTGCCAAATGCTATCTTTAACAAACTTGTCACTCCCATGACCATTTGGAGTAAGAGTGCGACTCTTGATGTTGGAGTTTGGATTACCATGAATTCCAATAATGAGGTGTCATACCCACAAACTCTACCTTGGAAAAATAATGTTAAATTACCAGCGCATCAACTTCCAGGGAACACTAATACCACCTAGGGAGTGCAGAATTGCATTCCTTAACCATGTAGATGAACACCAGGGAGGCTAATTATTCACAGCTGGATTGAAATTGGATGACATGACTAAAAAAAATGGATAAACTGCACCCAATACTCGAAGATATAAAAGAAACTATTTAAGGTCAACAACATTGTCAAACAAATTTCACTTTGCTGGGTCCCTGCACACAGGTGTGTATGGGAATGAAAAAGCTGACAAAGCTCCATAGGCAGAGGGAGGGCCTTTCAGTGACTTTCATTCCACTCTCACTTCATGTGCGGACACTACTGCTGGTCCGGCCCCTGTTGCATATATGTACCATGCCTCGACAGCTAGGTGAGCAAAGCATGGCCTTTTTTGTCATTTGTTCAACAGGATCTGGGCAAACGGTATCCTCTTGGACTTCTTGTGATGGATACTATGCTCGCTTTTCTCAAACCACGAGAGATTTCTCTATCCCCAGCTAGTTTCTGCCCAATATCTCTAACTTCCTAATTGTGCAAGATGGAGAAATTAGTAAACATTAGACTAGCTTTTTCTGGACAGCGAAGGCCACCTGTCTTCTGCACAATGTGGTTCTGCAAGCTCCACTCCACTGCTGGGCTATTTGAATTATCGTAGGAGGATGGTCTAAATTTTATTTTAATCTTTGGGGTTGGTTCTTTTCTTTCTGGGGTGGGGGGTTTAATGTAATCCTGCTTCCATTTTATTTGACTGATGCCGAGTGCATGCTCAGGGATCAGCAAGCATGCTTTGTCTATTTCTAACCAAATAGACTAAAGTTCTTTACACAGATTTATTTCCTTAGGCGCAGTCGCCAGATGTGCCCTTAAAATGGAAGGTTCTATCCTATTTTTAATTTTCAATCTGATTGTAGTCTTATTTTGTCATTATTGTGCCAATAAAAGTCCTTTGGGACTTAGCAGTAACACAGGCTTCTAGATTAAATTTGAGATATATGTAAATTCCAGTCTCAAGGATGGCATCCTCTCCTTCCCCCCCCTTTTAATGAATCATTTTAACTTCTAACAAGCAATGTAGGAAGAAATTTAATAACAAGGGTTTAGGTGGTCACTAAGTGTATGAAGCCTGTTATGAAATATTTGCATGCAAGCTTTGAAAGTCTTGGCACAACTTCTGTTCCTGTAATCTTATCCTTCTTATTTTCAAGTTAGGAAACTTAAAAATATTGTTTTTTTTGTGTTTTTTATTCCCCCCTCCCCTATATAAAGGCCTAAAAAACTAAAAACTGATTCTAAATGTTCAAATTGCGATTTATCCATTTTGTTTCAGGGAAGCTGATAAGGCTCGTCTGCTCCGAAGACGACAGCATATTGAGGAAAGAACAAAAGAGCGCCTACATTCACGTGGAAGGTATAAATAGATGAAAATTGTGTGTGGTTCTGTCCACTCTGATTTGCCAGTAGTTGTTTGTTTTTTTTAAAATTACTAAATTGTCTTAATTACCCCCTCCTTGCTTTGGTTGGGATGATTATTTTTAACATCTGTATTCCCACATTTTTCTCAATTCTTCCCCTAGGGGATATATACACTGCTACCTTGGGTAGCTGCATTTCCTGGGTTGACAGGCCATTTGGAGTTGTGCTTCCCTCTCACCATTCTCTTTTTTTCTTTTTCTCTTTTCTTTTTACTACCCCATCAACTCTTTGTCCAGGCATAAAGACCTGACCAACTACTTCATGCTGTGTCAGAATAGAACCTTTGGAGCATCTATAAATAACGCCCCACTTGCAGTTTTCAAGAGACCACTTCTTAAGAGGTCCTGGCATTGGGGCATGAATAATTGGAAGATTTTGGTTTTGCACCCCCCAATACCCCTCAGTGTAATGGACTGAGCTCCTTTGCTAATGGAGGGTGTGCTTTACTGCCTCGTTGGAAGCAATTTTTCTCACTTGTGCATCTACTTTATGTGTACCAACTCCTAATCTCCCTCACTGCAGTGGATTACCCGTTGCTGCCTGGTCTATATTGCTTCATAGGTGCCAACACAACTCCATTGATGGAGTGGATCACTGAAAACCTGAGGTAGGATAGGCCGGATCAGCGTGACGCTGGATTCGCCAACCTTTTCTCTTATTGGTCACAAAAAAGCTTGGGAATTTGTTTCTTCACAAATTTCGGACTACCTCCATATTGTAAAATCTTCTCCCCATTTTGTGGTTGGATTTGGTGAGGCAAACAATGAAATTACCACTACAACCATGGGGTGGATGCCCTCCTACAATTTTTGGTGTGCGTGGCTCAATAAGGCCAACTCCCTAATGTCCCCTGCATAAATGCATTGTGAGTTTGCTGGTGGCCAGTGTACCTGTCTCCGTTCTTTCCCGATGGAGGTTGTCTCGCTGACCCCAATAAAGTTTATAGATCAATAGATACCTTGGTAGGCAAATTTGTGTATTCCCACAGTTTTCTTGGTCTTAGTTTCAACTGATGTTTTACCTAGGAGGCTCATAGTTAGTCTTAACTATGAGCAATTTGCATCCTTCGTTCCTTTGGGTGCTGATAGGCCTACTGCCTTAGTTTTCTACCAATCTTTTGTTTGTTTGTTCAAAGCTTTACACATCTTTGCCCAAGCTGTTATTGCAGAATGTGGATTCGATCCGCCAGTCTGAGACATGCCCATTGTATTATGCACCTGTGCACGCTAGCATGAGATTGGCTGCATCCATAGTGCAGGGAGTATTGTTTTACTTTTTTTGCAACACATTGTGCCTTGCTGGATCTGTGTCAGTATAGACATGGTTCATTGTTCCAAGGGGGCGACTTGGAGCTGGGTGCAATACACTGCACCGCCACTTGATGGAGCACTCCCCTCCACCTTGCTGCGATGACTGCGCTGTCCCCCACTCTGTCAGCACATCCCTTTTGAACGTCCCAGCTGCCTGATCTTCAAACACATCTGTCCCTGTACTGGGACGATCGTGGTCGCTGCTTCTTGCCCCTTGTTCTCGACATGGATTCATCAACACAGATTTATGGACTGATGTCTTTGAGGAGGTTTCCTCTATTTTATTTAACTCTTGGTGTATCTATCCTGCTCCTGTATTAGGGTGTAGACGGGCCTCTCCCCAAAACCCAGCAGGAAAGTATTTTTTATTTTGTTTTTTTTTAATTTGAGGGGTCAGTTATTTGCAAGTGCATATGACAAAACGTCACTTGGATGTAATCCCTGTGAGGGTAAGTTACAATTGAATTTTAACTTTTTTAAGTTACATGGAGAGATATCATGGGTGGTGGTGCTATAAAATTTCCACAATAGGCGAGTCTTCTTGGTTGCAGTTTGCAGATAGCCACCTTTAAATAATATATATATTTTTTAAATCACTTTTCTAGGCTCTATGCCAAGGCTATCTTCACTGGCTTTAGAAGAGGTCTAAGAAATCAGGATGATGGTGTTTCTTTGCTCAAGGTTGAAGCTTGTCAAAATAGAAGAGAGGCTAAATTTTATGTCGGAAAGAGATGCCTCTACATGTATAAGGTTAGTTCCAGCTTTTTATTGACATTTTTCTTTTTTGTGCCCCTCAATAATTGCTTTGTCAAAGTCCATAGTCTGTGTCTCAGGTAAATTAATAAATGGCCGTTTTACTTGTATTGATCCCCACTGTGGGGATAGCCTGTTATAATTGGTACCTGGCCCAGCTGCACATTCTCCCATCCTGAGTGCTAGTTAGTTAAAACCACTCACTGGTTTTACTTTTACTAGAATGATACAAAGTTTAAAGAACAAAGCACAGAGAGCGACTAAATCTTTTTTAGTTAATTCAGCATAGATTAAGAGGGACTTAATTCAGGTGTCTAGAATTATCAATGGCATAGACAATATGGATTGTGGTAAATATTTCATGACCAGTCGAATTACCTGCAAAATTCTAGGAAGCATTTTAACTTGCACTAGAATTGATTTTTTAAATGAATCGTCAACCTATGAAATGGGCTTCCTCACAAGGTAATAATGGACTGCAACACCCTAGATAGCTTGAAACGTCCATTAGGTAAATACATTGAAACTAATTCCTGATGAACCCATTCTCTCCATCCGCGGGGGCTGCGGGGACGGATGGGTCTGCTGCCACTTTGGTAGGCGACCAAGCCAAGATCGGCACATCCGGTCCCTCTCCCCCATCGTGTGCGGAGCCCCTGAGTAAGACTAAGACCAAGAGTGCACAGGGCGGAGCCTCGATGACATCGGGGCCCCTCATTCAGAGGTTACCTGGCGTTTTCGAGCCCGCTGGCTTCAAGCGCTTCCTCGTTATTCGCTCCACTGATGGCACCATGTTGTCCATGGGCAACATGATCCATCAGGGGAGAGGATTAGCTAGTGCAATTGGTAGAGAGCCGAAGGTGACCCGTTTCTCGGACAGGAGCCTTCTGGCGAATCCCGCCGAGGCGGCCAAGATAAGTCCTCTTCAGACACTTCATGGCACCCCGGTGAGAGTGACGCCGCACTCTACCTTGAACTTTGTGAAAGGAGTAGTTTATGCGAGGGAACTCGTTGACTACTCCATTGAGGACATCGCCCTAGAGCTGGCCGACCATGGGGTGGTCAAGGTCGAACGTGTGATGAGAAAACAGGGAGGGGCCTCGAGACCCACCCCTACACTCTTCGTCACGTTCGACTGTGACAAGCTCCCTGATTCGGTGCGTGCCGGTTGGTACCGCTACCGCGTGAAGGCATTCATGCCACTACCGCAGCGGTGCTATTACTGTCACCGCTTCAGCCATATGAATCGTTCAGGCAGACGTGCAAAGTCGGGGTTACCCTAAGTCTGTGTAAATTGCTCTCAAGGCCGCACACGATAAGTCTAAATCATGTGTGGCCAAGTGTGTCAATTGCGGAGAGCCGCACCCCGCTTCTTCGAAGCAATGTGGTGCATATCTCCTTGAGAAACAAATCCTTGCCGTTCAGGCTCAGGATCGACTCATTCCGCGAGGTTAATCACTTCGTCCTCGCGCGCCCGGCTCTGCCTGGGAAGTCTTACGCCTCAATGGTTAGAAAGACACCCTCTGCTCCTGGCCCATTTGGAGCCCTTTGGCGAGTTTTTCTCAAACCAGGCGCTTCCCTGGTAAAGCTGGCGGCACAAAGGGTTCATACCCACCCTGGGCTAAATCCAGGGCTCCCCCCCCTTTCCCCCAGCGTGACCGTTTCCCGTAAGGCGAATGGCCACGCGCCTCGGAGTCGTTAGACTCACAGGAGGCAACACCCCTGAAGTTGGTCGCCAGGCCATTTTCCGTGGTTCTTAAAGCTGTCCGACGAAAGGAGGACAGCAACAAAGGAGTTTCGGCTCCTTCACTTACGCATATTGGTGGGCAGAGTCGCTCGGAGACGGTGGATCCGCAAAAAGAGGACCCCGCCACCGAAGCCGCAACGCCCAATTAAGGTTTCAAGGCGGACTGGCATGACGAGCTTAACCTCCGCCAATAATTCCGGAATTGCGGGGAATTTGGCGATAAAGAGTCCGCGAGGACTCTGCGACCGGACCAGCGTTTCGCTCTTCCTCACACCGACTACATGGCAGGAATACGGGCAGCTCTTCGGACTGCTTGGCAAAGAATGTGGGAGACAGTCGAAGGGAACGTGGAGTTGCGTGCCATTGCGCCACGATTGTTCCTATGGACCTGTCGTCCAGTGCCGCGGCGGCTTCGGGTCGCTTTCTGTCTTCTCCGAATCGGACACACTCGTGTGGCGCCTCGCTGTTTGATGGAGCGCTCGCCTGCGCCCTATTGCGACCACTGCGTCGTTCTCCAGACTGTTCGGCACATTCTTGTTGAGTGTCCCAGTCTGGGTGATCTTCGCGCACGTTGCCTGTCCCGGTGCCGCGATGGGCGGGGTCGCTGCCGCCTGTTCTTTGTACTCGGGACGAGTGCGTGCGCATTGACTGGTGGACTTGTTGACTTTTGTGGGGAGGCCGGGCTTCTCCCCTTTATTTAAGAAGGTTCTATTTTTTTCTTTGTAGGTTGCATGCTCCTGCACCGGGGTGAGGGGGACCTCCCCCCGCTGCCGGAGATTCCTTCCTAATTGTTAAGTTTTTCAGATTTTTATCATTGTTGTTTTCATATTTTTATTTTAAAGTAGCCTATTTCTAGGATGTCGTGTTTCCGGCGACTGATGCCCAAGTGGGCAGTTGACAGATGGGCTCTATAAATAAAAAAAAGCGCCAATAAGTCCTCGAAGGTGACCGCATTTTCCGGCCAAGAGCACCCAGGGCTCTGCCTTCGGGAAGCGTTCGGCCATTCCCGTGAGGGTCTTCTGTTTGAAGAGGGCCCCCCGTGTCTCGTACGAGCTATCTTGGAGGGCATATTTCTTCAAAGGAATTGCCGTGGACTCCGGGCCAACTACCAGGAGCTGCGGAGGCTCGTCTCGTCCCGTTCCCCGTTAGCTATCTTTTTGCAGGAGACCATGCTAGGTCCGTGCCCCCTGCCCGCCTTCCTAGGATATATTAGTGTTTTGCGACCCCACCACCACGAGATGGGGGCCTGGGCTCGGGGATCCGCGTTTACACCCGGCATGATGTCTACGTTCTTCTTTTCACTTTAGATACCTCCTTTCAGTCAGTGGTTGTGCAGCTTCACCTGGATAGGAGATGTACTGTTATTTCTGCGTGCTTTCCACCGTCAGCCGACTTCGACGCGGGGGACTTCCGTCGCGTCGTGGCACGGTTGCCGAGACCCTTTCTCTTGCTTGGATATCTGAATGGCAGATATCCTCTCTTGGTAGATTACTCAATAAATCCCAGGTGACAAGTCTTTGCCGATCTGATCGAAGAGCTTGAGATGGGTGTCCTAAATGTGGACGAGTTTACGCATCACTGCCCGAGAACTGCTTCATTTTCTTGCCTTGATCTATCTTTTTGCTTTCCGGATGCACAGCCTGATTTTGATTACGGGGTGGTCGATGACCTCCATGGTAGTGATCATTTTCAGGGCAGCTGCGGCCTGAGAGCCCACCTCGGTGGTGCTTGGCGCGGTGGCCTGCATTTCAGAAAATCATTGAATTCTCTATCTCATTCGAGGAGTTTAGGTCGGTAGATGAGGCCGTTGAGTTCTTCTCCGGCAACCTCATGGCCGTGGGCCTGACTACTATTCCCAGAACCTCTGTCCATTTTGCACGCCGACCACCCCCGTCGTGGTTGCCGATTGTGAGACGGCCCTCAAACAGAGGCTTTGTGCCTACATGCGCTGCCCGAACGATTTCACTCTCGGTGAATTTCGTCAGGCTAGTTTCCGGTATATTTCGGAGCACGCCTTCCGCTCTTCTTGGCGGGCATTCGTGTCTTCACTTAACGGGAAGATACTTCTAGTGGAGGAGAGTCAAAAGGATTCGTGGCCAGTTCTCCCAGGTCCCCCTCCCGTTCTACATGAGAATGGGACCACAATCCCGGACCCCGCGTCCGTGGCGGAATCCTTAGCGACCGCTTTCTCGGCATTCTCTAGCCGGGATGCTGCTCCCGCCAGCATTCAATGCGCGTCGTGATGTCGCGGAATGCCACCGGCTTGACTATACCTCCATAGGCGGAGAACCCTTCAATGACAGGTTTACTCTGACTGAGTTGCGTTCCGCTCTTGCTTCTTCCGCGGACACCTCCCATGGTCCGGACGATGTACCGTACGCCACGCTCGACACCTGGGTGAGCGAGGCATCGACTTTCTCTTAGATTTCTACAACAGGATCTGGGTTGAGGGTCTCCTCCCAGATTCCTGGCGAATCGCTACCGTGCTCACCTTTCGCAAACGGGGCAGAGATCACTACTCCGACCTGTTTCTGCCCAATCTCTCTAACCTCTTGCGTGTGCAAGTTGATGGAGAAATTAGTAAATGTTACATTAGCTTTTTCCTGGACAGCGGAGGCCATTTGTCTTCTGCACAGTGCGGCTTCCGCAAGTTCCACTCCACGTCGGATGTTCTGCTCCGACTGGAAAATGCCGTCTGCGAGGCCTTCCTTCATAGACAGCACTACGCCACGGTGTTTCTCGATCTGGAGAAGGCCTATGATACCGCATGGCGATACGGTATCATGGAGACTCTCCACACGATGGGGCCGAGGGGACGCCTCCCAATGTTTATATCTGAATTTTTGTGAGATCGTCGATTCCGCGTACTGGTGGGGGGAGCGCGCTCCGGTCCAATGGAGCAGGAAGAGGGTGTCGCGCAGGGAAGTGTCCTCAGTGTCGCACATTGCCCTGAGCATCAACATCAACGGCATCACCTCGGTACTGCTGGAAGATGTTCTCGCTACCCTCTACTTGGACTACCTTTCTATCTCTTTTGGCGCAGCCCAGATGCCACTCTGGAGCGTCGACTCCAACAGGCTTTGAACCGCTTCTCTCCTCTATGCCGAAGAGCACAATCTTCGGTTTTCCTTGGCTAAGACTAAGGTGGTGCATTTCTACCGCCATCCACGGCTCCACCCACGTCCAGACTTGTTTCTTAATGGGGGTACGCTTGGAAGTGGTTGAATCGCACAGTTTCCTTGGTCTTGTATTCGACCGACGCCTCACCTGGGAGGCTCATATTCGCAGCCTTAGGGTCTCTTGTACCCGCGTCATGGATATTCTCCGTTCCGTGACGTTCAGCGCCTCGTGCGCTGATAGGGTTAATTCCTTACTTTTTTTATCGATCCTTTGTTCGTTTGAAGCTCGACTACAAATACGAGTTTTATGCATCCGCAGCCGAAGGTGGACTCGATCCATCACACCGGCCTTCGTCTTGCGACCGGTGCCTTCCGCACTTCCTCCATTGAGAGCCTACCAGTCGTTGCTGGGGACATGCCACTCGCTCTACGCCGCGTACAGTGCATCACTCCCCTGTATGTGCTAGCCCGGTGCCTCCCTCAGTCGCCAACAGCTCTCACTGCATCCGCAGGTGATCTCGATGGTGCCTATGCCGCCGAGAGACGCCAGTTATACCCTAAGCCCTTTGGGTTTAGGGCTAGGGAACTCCTTCGAGTGCGCGACATAGCTCTGGGCTCGGTGGCGCCCCTGGATCTGCCCAGGACGCCACCCTGTATACCATCTCACTATTTGCCACCGTGCCTCTGCTCCCAAAGCTTCTAAAGCGCCCGGAGTATTCGAAGGCTTCAAGTCCCCCTCCTTGAATTTAGCGGACCTGCCAGGCGCTGTATCTGTCTTCACGGCCGACCTGGTTGCAATACGCCGCTCTATACAGGAGATGATGCATCGTGTCTGGTTCTGAGACATGATTGTGATATTTAGCGACTCACAAAGCACTCATAGTGCTTTCATGGCATTAGAATCGCAACATCCCATGGTTCGTGGTATCCGTGATACCACTCTTCCCGCGAGCTAAGCATATGCCGAGATTATCTTCTGTTTGGTTCCTGGACATGTGAGAATTGCGGGAAATTATGCCGCCAAAGAGTCGGCGAGGACTGTGCGACCAGACCAGCGTTTCGCTCTTCCTCACATCGATGACATGCAAGAATCCGGTCACATTCTGTACAATGTCCTACTATGCGTGACCTTCGAACGGGGTCGCTACCGCTTGTCCCTTGTACTCGAGAGTGGTTCGTGTAGGTTTTAGGACTATATCCCTTTTTGGTGGAGGCTGGCTTCCTCCATTTTATTTAACTTTTTCTTGTAGGTCGCATGTTCCAGCCCCCGCGGGAGTTGGGCCTACCGTTACCCTGACGCCGAGGGGATTTTCCTTGTTGATATATTTTTCTTTTCCATGTTTATACTTGTTTTTAAATCAAGCCTAGTATTAGACTACCATGAATTTCGGCAATTTTTGCTCTAGTAGGGTGTCTTGAATAAAAATATTGTAGGTTGCATATTCTTCCTTCTGACACTGGAGTCCACTTCCATTTTGTTTTGTTTTTTTGCTAGTTTCTTAGCCTGTTTGTTTGCTTTTTACTTTAGTTTTTTAAAGTTTTTCTTTTAATCCAGCATAATAGTAGGCTGTAGCGTGATTACGGCCACTTTTGCTCTAGTAAGCATCCGCCAGATGGGTCCTAAAATTTACAAAAAATGCGGAAAGGAAAGGTAAAATGTGAGATGGTGGTCCATGAAAAAAAACGTAAGAATTCATGTGAATAGATGTGAAAAGAATGAGTTTGGGTGCCGCTTCTTTGTAAAAAGTTTATAGAGTGTTCAAAATGTTTTACACAAAAAGTAGGAATAGATGGATATCTAATGTGTGGTGAGCTGATCTGTGAGTGCTCCTGCTTGTTATGTTGTCTCTGGTTGAGGTGGTACGTTTCAACATCTGCCTTCTTCCAACCCTTTTTCTCCCTCCATCTCTGCTCTTTCCTCTTCTCTGCAGCTGCATGTGGATGCCAGGTAACATCCAGGCACAATCAGACAATGTCTCTATGCAGACCAATCATACATCTTTCCAATCAGTATTTTTCTTTGTGCAGTGCAAAAAAGGAGGTCGGAATAAGTATGGGATAAAGAAGAAGAATCGCATCATCTGGGGTAAGGTTACCCGAACCCATGGTAATTCTGGAGCCGTGAGGGCCAAGTTCACTAAAAATCTGCCCCCTCATGCAATGGCCCATCGAATTAAAGTGGTGAGTATAATGCTGCTATTTCCAGGTCGTGTTTATTTGGGTATCTGTGCTTTCTCTTATTAAATATATAGGCATCAGCCAATTTTTCCATGATGAAATGGCACCATCATAATGATAGGATGCTGTGCATTAGAATCTCATCATTTGATCCCTCTACATAAAACCCCAAGCACACCTATCACCCACTTGCTTCTCAGTCAACCCTTTTTCCTAAGCACTTATTCTCTACTATTGGCATTATTGTTTCGTCTGTGGGATTAGGAAAATACCTATACCAATTTTCCGCATGTTCTAGAAAACAACTGGTCCAAAATAGGACACTCGGCGAGAAAATGCCGTTTACGAGTCATTCCTTCGTAGACAGCTCTACCCCACGGTGTTTTTCGATCTTGAAAGCCTACGATATTGCATCAAAATACAGTATCATGGGGACTCCTCCCCCAATCGAGCCGGAAGGGGGTATCCCTCAAGGAAGTTTCGTCATTGTCACCCTCTTTGCCATGGGCATAAACCTTTTCACCTCGGTACTGCTGTAAAGTGTTCTTGCTACACTTTACATGGATAACCTTTCGATCTCTTTTCGTGTGGACCAGATGCCAACTCTGGAGCGTCGATCCCAAAAGGCATTGAACCACGTCTCTTGCTATGCTGACGCGCACAGGTTTCGGTTTTCCTTGGCCCATACCCTGTAAGCGGCGCGACGATTTGCCTTCCTGGCCGCCGTGCTGACGTGACTCAGCGCCCGTCCGGCCCCAGCTTGACATTCTTTTTCTTCCTCTAACCCCTATCTCGTCTTCTGTACCAATTCTCTTCCCCGTAAGCGGCGCGGTGCTTTTGCCTCTACGGGTCGACGGATTCGCCCACTGGATGCATCTTCTGCTGGACCGTGCCTTAGAGGAGGTTTGGTTACCTGGGTCGTCACTTTGTTTTTGGGAGGTCTTAGCACCGCAGTCCAGAGAATCTCCGTTATGCGGCTCCGCTGTTTTTAAAACGACAGTGGGAGTCGGGGGGGGGGGCGGTTTACCCTGTCTGGGCTGTATGGGTGCTCTTTGGACTCACGATGACGATTTGGTGCATGCCCTCGGCTCCAGGGGCAGCCCAAAATAAAATATATACTTATATGGGGTAAATTTAACCAACATAACTCCCAGGGTCATCGTGTCTTGGGCCCTGACGGTAGAGCTTTGATCATTTGGGGTCAGAAGTCAACCCTGAGTTGAATTATGACAGATTTTTAGTCTTGAAAGCGAATGATTGTCCTCTTAGTAAGGCTGACATCTTGGACGTCTACGAGGAATTTGTTGAGAAATGTGGCGAGCCTGCCCAATTGTGGCCACGTAATGATGGTGCATTGATAGTCGAGGCAAAATCAAGCAAGCAGCATCAGCGGATTAAGACCCTACAATCTTTAGCTTCTGTAGACATGTCCTCTGCTTCGCACCCGACATTTAACGCCATTAAAGGTGTTATCCGATCGGGAGAGTTAGATTATGATGTTGACAGGCTGGTATAAAAACTTACCAATCAGAAGGTTGTAAGTGCCCACCGCATTTCCAGGTTTGTGAACGGCGCTAGGTTACCTACCGCCACCATAATCCTGACCTTCAACAGATTGGAACCGCCCAAGTACGTTAAGACTGGCTATCTTAACATCCCAGTGAAGTCTTACGTTGAAAACCCACGACGATGCTTCCTTTGCCAACGCTTTGGCCATGTAAGCAAGTTTTGTAAACAGGCAAGGTTGTGTGTGAATTGTGGATCGGATTATCACGGGACGCCCTGTTCTCAACAGCCATGCTGCCCTAACTGTGGTGGAGAACACCCTGCAACATCACAGCAATGCATTTTCTTTCTCTATGAGAGAGAAGTCATTACCATTAGAAAGGTGTTATCCGATCGGGAGAGTTAACCCCGTAAGGGGCGCGGCGATTTGCCATCCTGGCCGCCGTGCTGACGGGACTCAGCACCCCGTCCGGCCCCAGCTTAGCCTCCCTTCCTCGAAAACACTTGTTTCCTCGCTTTTCATACCTCTCCCACAACTTTCTCTGGTCAGCCCCTAATTTCACAGGGTAGATGCTAACCTTCTCAAGCCAACCGTCCCGGATCGTGGCTGAGGGGGGAGGGGACAACGTTCCCTAACCCCTGAGCTCCGGTTTGGGATGGGGGTTTTTTAACAACCTGCTTCATCCCCACCCATACCTTCCTCACATCCCTTTTCCTCTCCTCTTCACAATCTATCCTTTTACGCCGAGTTCAAGGTGGAGCTGCCATGCCGATGGACTGCCAGGCCACCAGGCGGGAAGGGTGGTCCCAAATGGCGGCGCCTGGCTCTGCCAGGCTTCTAAGCACCTCTTGCAGTGCGGGCAACTGTGAGAGGTGGTGAGCTATTGCGTCCCGTAGCACAAATAGGGTCACCATGCCCATGGATAAATCTCTAAAAAACAAAACCCCTTTAACTCCCCCTGAAACAACGACGGAGCCGCCCTCGGGCAGCTCCAGCGAAAAAATGGATCTACCCCCACCCCCCACTGTGCTTGCGCGGGGGACCCTCCATATTTCTTTAACCGGAGGAGGCTTACTCCTCTCCTACACCTACGGGTGAAGGGGACTCCCCCTCACCCCCTTCTCTGGAGGTGCTTTCGGGCACCTCCCTATTTCTAGCGGCAGTCCCTCCTTTTCTTTCTAAGGGGACTGCCAAGAAAGCCAGCAGGCAGCCCATTGCCGACCGTCCCTCGTGTAAGCGGCTCGGTAGGGCAAAGCCCCTTAGGGGGAAGAGGGAAGCCAGACCCCTTCGGTCGCTTCACTCAAAAGACCTGCTGGCAAGGATATTAAACCTTGCCGGGGTCAAGGCCTGTGCCTCCCCACAAAAGACTGGTGACGCTGCCAAGGGGACCTGCGATGTCCTGGGAGGGGCTTGCCAACTGGAGGCCCCTCCTGTGATAGACATGGTCCTTGAGACCCAGCCTCAGACGTTAAGGCCTTCCATTGGGGGAAATTCGGGCTCGGCGCCAAGCACCGAACGCGAATCCGCCCCTATGCAAGGTCCTCCTCTAACGGCTGAGGGCTCCGAGGCAGTACAAGGAGGGGAGGGATCTCCTCCGACAGGTGCCCGTACGACTACCAGGACCTTGTCTATTTCGGAGAGGGACCTGGCTGAGGCCGGTCCATCTGGCCGAGGGGCTTCTGCCGGCGGAGGTGAGAAGCGGGTTCATTCCCCGCCCTCCTCTCCAAAAAAGAAAAAGACGAAGAAGACTCGAGGCTCCTCTCCATCCGCGTGGGCTGCGGGGACGGATGGGTCTGCTGCCACTTTGGTAGGCGACCAAGCCAAGATCGGCACATCCGGCCCCTCTACCCCCCCCCCCCCCCCCTCGTGTGCGGAGCCCCCGAGTAAGACTAACACCAAGAGTTCACAGGGCGGAGCCTCGATTGAATCGGGGCCCCTCATTCAGAGGTTACCTGGCGTTATCGAGCCCGCTGGCTTCAAGCGCTTCCTCGTTATTCGCTCCACTGATGGCACAATGTTGTCCAAGGGCAACATGATCCATCAGAGGAGAGGATTAGCTAGTGCAATTGGTAGAGAGCCGAAGGTGACCCGTTTCTCGGACAGGAGCCTTCTGGCGAATCCCGCCGAGGCGGCCAAGATAAGTGCTCTTCGGACACTTGATGCCACCCCGGTGAGTGTGACGCCGCACTCTACCATGAACTTTGTGAAAGGAGTAGTTTATGCGAGGGAACTCGTTGACTACTCCATTGAGGACATCACCCTAGAGCTGGCCGACCATGGGGCGGTCAAGGTCGAACGTGTGAGAAAACAGGGAGGGGCCTCGAGACCCACCCCTATACTCTTCGTCACGTTCGAATGTGACAAGCTTCCTGAGTCGGTGCGTGCCGGTTGGTACCGCTACCGCGTGAAGGCATTCGTGCCACTGCCGCGGCGGTGCTATTACTGTCACCGCTTCGGCCATACGAATCGCTCATGTAGACGTGCAAGGTCGGGGTCACCCGAAGTTTGTGTAAATTGCTCCAAGGTCGCACACGATAAGTCCAAATCGTGTGTGGCCAAGTGTGTCAATTGCAGAGAGCCGCACCCTGCTTCTTCGAAGAAATGCGGTGCATATCTCCTTGAGAAAGAAATTCTGGCCGTTCAGGCCCAGGATCGACTCTCATTCCGCGAGGCTTACGACTTGGTCCTGGCACGCCCGGCTGTTCCTGGGACTTCATATACCTCAATAGTTAGAAAGGCACCTTCTGCTCCTGGCCCATCCAGGCCAACGAGCATGGTTGTTTCCGCGCCCATTCGGAACCCTTCTGCGGGCTCTACCCAACCCGGGCGCTTCCCTGGTAAAGCTGGCGGCAAAAAGGGTTCATACCAGGCCCCGGCTAAAACCATTGCTCCCCCTCTTCCCCCAGCGTGACCGTTTTCCGTAAGGCGAAACGGCCACGCGCCTCCACCGAGTCGTTAGACTCGCAGGAGGCAACACCCCTGAAGATGGTCGCTAGGCCATCTTCCGGGATTCCTAAAGCTGGCCCCCGAAAGGAGGACAGCAACAAAGGTGCTTCGGCTCCTTCGCATACGCCCTGAGGTTGAGCGAGTGGCTCGGAGACTCGTTCCTCGAAAAGAGGGCCCCCCCGACTCCGAAGCTGCAACGCCCGCCTAAGTTTTCGAGGCGGAGGGAGGAAAAACTCGCATGGCGAGCCCAACCTCCCCCAATAAGTCCTCGAACAGCGCCCGGGGTTCTACCCCCGGGAAGCGTACGGCCATTCCCGCGAGGGTCTTCAGTTCGAGGAGGGCCCCCGCGTCTCCTCCGAGCTAGGCCTGGAGGGCATATTCCTTCAATTGAATTGCTGTCGACTCCGGGCCAACTGGGAGGAGCTGCGGAGGGTCGTCTCGTCCCGTCCCGTTCCCCGTTAGCTATCTTTTTGCAGGAGACCATGCTAGGCGCGTGCCCCCTTCCCACCCTGCTGGGGTATGTGCAGCTGCACCTGGATAGGAGGTATACTATCATTTCTGCGTACATTCCACCGTCAACTGACTTCGACGCGGGGGACTTCCGCCGCGTCGTGGCACGGTTGCTGAGGCCCCTTCTCTTGCTTGGAGATCTGAACGGCAGGCATCCTCTCTGGGGAGATTATTCCATAAATCCCAGGGGCAAGTCCTTGGCTATCTGATCGAAGAGCTTGAGATGGGTGTCCTAAACGTGGATGAGTTTACGCATCACTGTCCGAGAACCGCTTCATTTTCTTGCCTTGACCTATCTTTGTGCTCTTCGGATGCACAGCCTGATTTTGATTGGGGGTTGGTCGATGACCTCCATGTTAGTCATCACTTTCCCATTCAAATATCGTTTTCAGGGCAACTGCCGCCTGAGAGACCACCTCGGTGGTACTTTGCGCGGGCGCGATGGCCTGCATTTCAGGAAATCACTGAATTTTCTATCTCATTAGAGGAGTTTAGTTCGGTAGATGAGGCCGTTGAGTTCTTCTTCGGCAACCTTATCGCCGTGGGCCTGACCACTATTCCTAGGACGTCTGGCCGTTTTGCACGCCGCCCACTCCCATGGTGGTGGGCCGAGTGTGAGACGGCCCTCAAACAGAAGCGTTATGTCTACATGCGCTATAAGCGCCGCCCGAACGATTTCACTGTCGCTGAATTTCGTCGGGCTAGGGCTAGGTTCCGGTATATTTCGAAGCACGCCCGCCGCTCTTCTTGGCGGGCATACGTGTTTTCACTTAACTGGAAGACCCCTTTAGCTGAGGTGTGGAAGCGACTCAAAAGGATTCGGGGCAAGTTCTCGCAGGACCCCCCTCCCGTTCTCCAGGAGAATGGGACCGCAATCTCGGACCCTGCGTCTGTGGTGGTATCCTTCGCGACCGCTATTTCCGCATTCTCTAGCCGGGATGCTGCTCCGCCAGCATTCAATGCACGTCGTGATGTCGCGGAAGGCCGCCGGCTGGACTTTACCTCCAGAGGCGGAGAACCCTTCAACGACAAGTTTACTGTGAGTGAGTTGCGCTCCGCTCTCGCTTCGTGCGCGGACACCGCCCATGGTCCGGAAGATGTCCCGTACGCCATGCTTGGACCTGTGTGAGCGAGGCATGGCCTTTCTGTTAGATTTGTTCAACAGGATCTGGGTGGAGGGTCACTACTCTGCTCGCCTTTCGCAAACCGGGGAGAGATCACTCTACTCCGACCGGTTTCCGCCCAATCTCTCTAACCTCTTTCGTGTGCAAGTTGATGGAGAAATTGGTAAATATTAGATTAGCCTTTTTTCTGGACAGTGGAGGCCATCTGTCTTCCGCAAGTCCCACTCCACGTCCGATGCTCTGCTCCGAATGAAAAATGCCGTCTGCGAGGCTTTCCTTCGTAGACAGCACTACGCCACGGTGTTTTTCGATCTGGAGAAGGCCTATGATACCGCATGACGATACGGTAGCATGGAGACACTCCACACGATGGGGGCGAGGGGACGCATCCCAATGCTTATATCTGAATTTTTGCGAGATCGTCGATTCCGCGTACGGGTGGGGGGAGCCCTCTCCGGCCCAAAGGAGCAGGAAGAAGGTGTCCCGCAGGGAAGTGTCCTCAGTGTCGCACTCTTTGCCCTGAGCATCAACGGCATCACCTCGGTGCTGCCGGAAGATGTTCTCGCTACGCTCTACGTGGACGACCTTTCGATCTCTTTTGGCGCGGCCCAGATGCCAACTCTGGAGCGTCGACTCCAACAGGCATTAAACCGCGTCTCTCGCTATGCCGAAGCGCACAGGTTTCGGTTTTCTCTGGCCAAGACTAAGGTGGTGCACTTCTGCCGCCATCCACGGCTTCACCCCGACCCAGATTTGTTTCTTAATGGGGTGCGCCTGCATGTGGTTGAGTCGCACCGTTTCCTTGGTCTTGTATTCGACCGACGCCTCACCTGGGAGGCTCATATTCGTAGCCTTAGGGTCTCTTGTCCCCGCGCCATGGACATTCTCCGTTCCGTGACGTTCAGCGCTTGGGGCGCTGATAGGGCTACCGCCTTACTTTTTTATCGATCCTTTGTTCGCTCGAAGCTCGACTACGGATGCGAGTTTTATGCATCCGCAGCCGAGCGTTTATTGCGGAAGGTGGATTCGATCCACCACACCGGCCTTCGCCTTGCGACCGGTGCCTTCCGCACTTCCCCCATTGAGAGCCTGTTGGTCGATGCTGGGGAGAAGCCACTCGCTCTGCGCCGCGTGCAGTGCATCACTCGCCTGTACGCGCGAGCCCGGCGCCTCCCTCAGTCGCCAACAGCTCTCACTGCATCCGCAGCTGATCTCGACGGTGCCTATGCCGCCGAGAGGTAGATATAGCTCTCGGGCCGGTGGCGCCCCTGGTTCTGCCCAGGACGCCACCCTGGAGGGTACCACATTTGGCTATTTGTCGCCACGCCTCTGCTCCCAAAGCTTGTACTGCGCCGGGAGTAATGCGTTCGACCTTTTTGGAGCACACATTGAGTCACGCTGGAACCGTACCAGTGTATATGGATGGGTCCAAGTCCCAAGAGGGGGTCGGCTTCCACGCCGTATCCCCTCTGTTTGAAGTCAGCGGGGCTCTACCAGGCGCTGCGTCTGTCTTCACGGCCGAGCTGGTTGCAATACACCACTCGGTACGGGAGATTACGCGACGTGCCCGGTTCGGAGACCGGATTGTGATCTATAGCGACTCACAAACCGCCCTGAGTGCTCTCGGGGCATTGGAATCTCCGCATCCCCTGGTTCGCGATATCCGTGACGCCACGGTTTTGGTGAGCCGGGCAGATGTCGAGATTATCTTCTGCTGGTTTCCTGGACCTGTAGGAATTGCGGGGAATGAGCGCGCCAAAGATTCCGCGAGGACTCTGCGACCGGACCAGCGTTTCGCTCTTCCTCACACCTACTACATGGCAGGAATACGGGCATCTCTTCGGACTGCTTGGCAAAGAAGATGGGAGACGGTCTAAGGGAACTTAAAGTTGCGTGCCATTGCGCCGCGACTGTTTCCATGGACCTATCCCCCAATGCCGCGGCGGCTTCAGGTTGCTTTCTGTCGTCTCCGAATCTGACACACTCGTGTGACGCATCGCTATTTGATGGAGCACTCGCCTGCGCCCTATTGCGACGCCTGCGTCGTTTCCCAGACTATTCGGTACATTCTTGTCGAATGTCCCAGTCTGGGTGATCTTCGCGCACGATACCTGTCCCGGTACCGGGATGGGCGGGGTCGCTACCGCCTGTCCCCTTTACTCGGGATGAGTTCGTGCACATTGACTTGTTGACTTTTTTGGGGAGGCCGGGCTTCTCCCCTTTATTTAAGGTTCTTTTTGTTTTTCGTTTGTTATTGTTTTGTAGGTTGCACTCTCCTGCACCGGGGTGAGGGGGACCTCCTCCCCGGTGCCGGAGATTGCTTCCTGATTAAGTTTTTCCAATTTATATCATTGTTTTCATATTTTTTTTTAAAGTACTCTAGTTCTAGGCTCTCGTGTTTTTCGGCGACTTATGCCCAAGTGGGCAGTTGCCAGATGGGCTCTATAAAATTAAAAAAAAAAAAATCGGCAGAGTTAATAGATTACGATGTTGACAGGCTGGTATCTTAACTTACCAATCAGAAGGTTGTTAGTGCCCACCCCATTTCCAGATTTGTGAATGGTGCTAGGTTACCTACCGCCACCATAATCCTGACCTTTAATGGATTGAAACCGCCCAAGTACGTTAAAGGTGGCTGTCTTAACATCCCAGTCAAGCCTTACTTTGAAAACCCATGACGATGCTTCCATTGCCCACGCTTTGGCCATGTAAGCAAGTTTTGTAAACAGGCAAGGTTGTGTGTGAATTGTGGATCGGATTATTACGGGACGCCCTGTTCTCAACAGCCGTGATGCCCTAACTGTGGTGGAGAACACCCTGCAACATCACAGCAATGCATTTTCTTTCTTTATGAGAGAGAATTAATTGCCATTAGAAACAAGGACAGGGTCAGTTTTAAAGAGGCCAGAAAAAGAGTAAAAGACAGTATTTGCAACCTGGTGTGAGCTTTTCTGATGCCCTGTCTTCTACCGGGTCAAAGAAAGGGACAAGCCAGAGATAGACCTCCTACTGCTTCTCCTGTGCGTGACCAGGTAAAAGGTTTTCCCTGTCCTAAACGTATATCTCCTCGTGATGAACACTCTTGGTCAGCACCTCTCCTGTTTCCATAAGGGTGGTTAAGCATCTTGTTACCGCTCCAGAACATGTGGATGTTGATCATGTTGGTCCTCAGGTGGTATCCATTCCACCTCTGGACATTCACCCTGCCCCTAAAAGACCGAGCTCTTTTCAGCTCCAAAGTACGTTATCACTCTCCATCTCCCCTTGTTGATGCTGCTTTGCAATTCCTTCGATCCCTGCTCCTTCCCAGGAGCCAGCTGTTGTGGAGGTTACCCCCTCATCTGAGGAGGACTCTCAAAAACCGACTCCGCATCCTTCTCTTTCGGCATCGAGTTCACAACTTTTGCCGATGTCCTCGCCACCACCATCGCTTCTACCATCCCAACCAATACCACCAGCTGTGTCAACATCGTCTGTTCCCTCGAAACCTGAACTGACCCCTGGAGTTACTTCCATCTCTGCTTCTCCAATGAGGACAGTTCTCTCTTACAGCCACTTATCAAAATTTTTTGCGCCACCGCTTAAAGAAAAACCAAAGGCAAAACTCAAGCTTCCGACGCCTCCTTTGTCCTACTCCAAGCCTAAGGCTGGTATGACACGAACTACTTCTGCTGGTAGTTCAAATCCAAAATCTCCTACCCCTAAGGGTAGGAAGAAATCTACCGTTATGCTTAAACGGTAACAATGTTGGCAATTATTCATCGGGACCTCCAAGGTCTCTTCCCTAAATGGGAAGAGTTTAAGCTCCTGCTTGAATAATTACAGTCCCGATTGTGTTGCTTTACAGGAGACTTGCTTGGGTCCTCGCAGAGTACCCAACATTTCCGGTTTTGTGGGATATTAGAACCCCGGAGAACCAATTTAGGGTTCTGCTGTTTTTATTAACAACAGGATTCCCCACAACCAGCTCACTCTTAACACAGACATGCAGGCGGTTGCTGTCCGCCTGTTTTCCAGTCTCCATTATTCGGTCTGTTCGCTGTATCTTACTCCTGGCGAGAAAAGAGATACAGCTGTTTTAGCTACAAAGTTAGCTAATTTAATTTCTCAACTCCCTTCCTTTTTATTGATTGGCGACTTTAATGCTCGACACCCCTTTTGGGGGGACCTTGATAACAACCCTAGAGGAAATATAATGATGTTTGCATTCTTAACGATGGCAGTCACACATCATTTCACATCCAGATGAACAGTTTTGCATGTGTGGACTTCGTCTCTGTTCACCAAGCTGTAGAGCTGATTTTGACTGGGCAGTGGATCCTGACTTGCGAGACAGTGATCACTTCCCCATTGTAATAACACCATGTACAGGTAGTCCTCCTCCTCCCACCTAGCAAAAGATGGAATACAAAAAAAAAGCAAACTGGCCTAAGTTCAGGCACCTCTCGAGCCATGATGGGTCCTTCCCTCATGAAGATATTGAAGTGGCTATTGATGATCTTCTAGCCCACGTCAATCATGCAGCTAATTCCGCCATCCCGCTCTCCGGCTCAACTACTCGTGGACCACAATTGTCCTAGTGGTCTGCTGAATGCTCAAGAGTTGTCACAGAATGTAAACAGGCTTGCCGACGTTACCATCGGTGTCCCACGATGGTAAAGAAACTTCTCGTAACCGAGCAAGGGCAGCATGGCGACGCACCCTTCGACGAGCTCGAAAGACCTCGTTGGATGGTTACATCGCATCGATATGTTGGCAAACCCCTTAGACAAATTCTGGAAGAGGGTCAAAAAGCTATTGGGGGAAATCCAATGGCTTTACAGCTCCCAACATTGTTCAGGCCGGAGAACTGTTGAGAGACTTGTCCCATATTTCTGATGTTTTGGCTGGATCGTTTGCTAATATTTCAAGTTCAGACAACTATTCCATCCAATTCCTGCGCTTTAGGCTCGAACAGGAGCAGCATCCTATCAACATGGATAATGAGCCTTATAACTGGCTCTTTTCTATCCATGAGCTCCATAATTCACTGAAGCTCTGTGGATCCACTGCACCCAGATTGGATGGCATTTCCTATGATATGATTAGGAATATGCATCCATCCCTCCTCACATTTGCTGAACATATATAACTATCTGGATTAGGGGCTGCTTCCCTTGTATGTGGAGGGAATCTGTGGTTTTACCTTTCCAAAAACCAGGAAAGGATGGGACGGAGCCCACCCATTCCCGCCCCATTGTCCATGTAAATTATTTGAGAAGATGATAAATACAAGACTCGTCTGGTTTTTGGAGACAAACCATCTTATATCTCCCTCTCAATCAGGGTTCAGAAAAAAAACAGTACCATCGACCTGCTTGTTAGAATGGAGTCTTATATAAGAGATGCTTTTTCAAAGAGGCAGCATTCTGTTGCTGTTTTCTTTGATATTGAGAAAGCATATGATACCACTTGGAGGTGTGGTATCCTTAAGCAACTCCATGATTGGGGCCTGCAGGGCTTTCTCCCCAGGTTTGTTAAGCAATTCCTCATGTGGCGCACACTACGTGTAAAAGTTGGTCATGCCCTATCAGAGCCCGTAGGGCAAGTTGAGGGTGTGCCACAGGGAAGTGTTCTCTGTGGATGACTTAGCGCTTATCTGTTCATCGCCTAGACTTCCATTTGTCATCCGTAGGTTATAGCGGGTTATAAATACCGTAGCTGATAATGCTTCTTCCAAGGGCTTCCGCTTTTCTGCAGTAAAGACCAAGGCTGTCCACTTTTACAATCATAGATCGGTGACCTGTGACCCTTCCCATTTGTCACTATGGTGTCCCTGTCACCTTTGAACCCCTTTTCAGATTTCTAGGGTGATCTTTGATTTGAGGCTTTCTTGGAGGCCTCATTTGGACGCTTTGAAAAGGTCTTGTCTGAAGAGAATGGACATAATGAAATTACTGTTGACACACTTCTTGGGGAAGTGATCACTGCACCCTGTGGCTTCTGTATTCAGCATTGGTCCAGTCAAAGCTGGACTATGGGTCACAGGTGTACTCCTCTGCCTCACCATCCATCCTTGAAAAATTCAATACTGTGCGTAACCAGGGTGTGCGCCTTGGCTTCTGGAGCCTTCAAGTCCTCCCCTGTGTGGAGTCTATGCAGAGAACAGGGCTCTTCCTCTTCCTCTTCCTTTTCACTGGCTCAAGTCTAACCTCATCTTTTTTGACTTAAGCAATTACCATGGTTGCCAGTATATGAATGCACGTTCAATTTGTGAACAGTGGCCTCGTATGATAGATTTCCATCCCTGGCTCGCCCCTTTGCTCTGCGCATGGCCGATTACACAGGACGTCTAAGGGAGTTTTCTGTTATTCCATTTTCAATACCAAAGATTCCCCCATTGCTCATACCACGTGTAGTGGTATGCAAGGGGCTTACTGGTTTGCCCAAGGATCAGTTCTTGCCTGTAGCCTTGAGAACCATGTATGATCATCACTCCTCCCACCATCGGCCTAGCACCTTTGTGTTCACCGACGGGTCCAAGTCATCGGACGAAGTTGGAGCTGCTACTGTCTTTCCATCTCAGACACGATTGGCGAAGAGCTCGGTGGCAGTGACCACCGACTAATTAGATTTGTAGTCAAAGTCCCCAAAGCAGAGCCTGAAACTAGTAAATCAAGGAAACTGGATTTGAGAAGAGCAGACTTTGCAGGTCTACGCGCGGGACTGACTGACGCGAGGCTAGAAGAGTGCGATGCTGTTGAAGACTCTTGGAACAGTTTCAAAACCATATTCATGAGTCTTCAATCGCGTTTTATCCCTTTGAAATGCCCCCGTCGGTCTTCTGTTCAACCAAAGTGGCTTAATCGAGAAATCGGGCAACTGCTTAGGGAGAAGAGAAATGTGTACCGGCAATCGAAGATCTCGGGTGACTTTGACGAATACCGGAGGCTAGCCAGGAGAGTGAAGTCCAGCATAAGGGCGGCTAAGCGGTCTGAGGAACTCCGAGTGGCGAGACTCTGTAAAGAGAATCCCAAGGAGTTTTTTGGATATGTGAACAGCCGTAAACCAATCCGTCGAACGATTGGCCCTTTGAGGAATGAGGAGGGGACATTAAAGCATTCAGATGCAGAAAATGCCAACCTCCTCAACGACTACTTCTCTTCAGTGTTTACTGAAGAGTGTGGTCCCATTCCCCAGCCGACGGATTCCTACTCGGGGGAAAAGCTGGAGGCAATGGACTTCACCGAAGGAGAAATAAAGAAAAAGATCGCTGACCTAAAGACGAATAAGTCCCCTGGACCGGACGGGTTTCTACCCAAGGTGTTGAAGGAAGTGTGCGATGAAGTATCACGACATCTGTGCGCTATCTTTAACATGTCAATCCGGACCGCATGCGTTCCTAGAGACTGGCGTGAGGCGGAGGTGACTCCGATCTTCAAGAAAGGAGCCCCCAGCCATCCGTCAAACTACCGACCTATCAGTCTGACTTCGATAGTCGGTAAACTCATGGAAAGCATGATGGTGGAGAAAATAACGTCGTATTTAGAGTCAAACCTGCTACTGAGGAGTTCCCAGCACGGCTTCCGAAGGCAACGGTCATGCCTGACGAACCTTGTGGAATTCTTCCACTTTGTGTTCAGTGAGCACGATCGGGACAAGGCGGTGGATGTGGTTTACTTAGACTTTCAGAAAGCCTTTGATAAGGTACCACACCGCCGCCTTCTCCGGAAAGTGCGAGCGCTGGGCATAGACGGAAAAGTAGCCGGCTGGATCGAGAACTGGCTAAGTGGCAGACGGCAACGGGTGGTGGTGAATGGACAGGCTTCTGAGTGGGTGCCCGTTACTAGCGGAGTGCCTCAAGGTTCTGTCCTGGGACCACTACTATTCATCATCTACGTCAACGACATGGACGGTGACATGGTTGCGAAGATTTCCAAATTTGCCGACGATACCAAGCTTGGTATGAACGTTGCAAAGGATGGAAATACTGCCCGCCTGCAGGAAGATCTTTGGAAGATTGGGGAGTGGTCGGACACGTGGCAAATGCCTTTCAACGTGAACAAATGCAAAGTAATGCATATCGGCCACAGAAATCCCAAATCTCATTATACCCTTAAGGGCACTGCTCTTGAATCGAGTGACACTGAGAAGGACTTGGGTGTTGCTATCACTAGCGACCTCAAGTTCTCGATACAGTGCATCGAGGCAGAGAAGAAAGCCCAAAGGATGTTAGGCTACATAAAGCGCCAGTTTGGATACCGTAACAGGGAGATAGTACTTTGTCTGTACAACTCCCTGGTTCGGCCGCACCTGGAGTATGCCGTACAATTTTGGAGTCCTTCGTTTCGAAAGGACATCGCAAGGTTGGAACGCGTACAAGCTAGGGCAACCAAACTGATTCCCTCTATCCGACATAAAAGTTATGAGGATAGACTAAGGGAATTAGATCTGTTCTCGTTGGAAACCCGTAGACTGCGTGGTCAGCTCATCGAAGTTTTCAAAATACTTCGAGGGTTCGACAATGTTGACTACCGGGATATTTTCACACTGAGTGAGAACAGAACGCGCAATCACGGCTTCAAACTTGAACTGAAGCGTTACAACCGCAATCTGTGTGGAAACTTTTTCACTTACAGTATCTGCGGTATGTGGAACGCACTTCCAGTGGAAGTTGTCAACAGTGAATCTGTTGACCAGTTCAAGTCAAGACTAGACAAAGTCTTGAAAAGTGGCCGTTTAGGGACGCAAAACAATTGAGCAGCCATTTGCCCGCTCGATTGCTAGTCCAAAGGTACCCTCTTTGAATGGACCGTAAGGTCTCCTAGGGTACCTTCTTTCCTTGTAACCAAGTGCAGCTTCTGTTTTCACAGCAGAACTTATTGCCATTCTTGCTGCACTCTTTGTTATTGTTCCTATGCCATCTGGTTGTCTTACGATTTTCTCTTACTCCCTTAGTTCTCTGGAGGCACTGAGTGCTTTTGGTTCTAGCTATCCGCTGGTTCCAAGATCCAGCGGTGGCTTTTTTATCTTTTTCCTATTCATAAGATTTGTGGGCATCCCAGGTAATGAAAGGGCGGATGCTGCGGCCAAGGAGGCGGCATCATTGGGGACACGCTAATCCCACTTCTATCTGATGTCTATCCCCTCATCACCGAATATGTAGTCGGCTTATGGCAGAAAATGTGGGATGACCTTCCATGGCCACATACCATGAGACCACATAGACTTGAGGTTATTTTGTGCCGACTGAGGATAGGCCATTGCCGCCTCACTCATGGACAGCCTCCACCTTTATACATCCTGTGCGGGGTGCAGCTGTCCATCCTCCCGAATCTGTCTCCCCCCCTCCCAACAGATTATGCTGGACATCTTATTTGAGACTCGTCTCTCTTTTAGTGGGAATAGAATTTTTATAAGAACTAATCTTTTAGCCAAAATTTAATATTGTTTCATGATTTTATATTCTCTGTTCTTGACCCATGTTTTTACCCTTTGTCGAGTTCTCGATAGTTTATTTTTTTATATACTTTTACACCCCTTGATGGTTTTAAATTCCTGTATTTCCATTCTATTTATCTTAACTTCATAGCTACATTTTTGTATATTCTCCAGATGTCTATATTTTTATTGAGAACACTCATGCAAATTACCTGTCCTTGAATTTGCCTGCGGGCTAGTCCTTTCGGGCTTTGCAGCATTTATTTTCGGCACTATTCATTCATTCCTTGGCCCATACCCAGGTGGTAATTTCTGCTCCATCCCGCCCCGATATGTTCCTAAACGGGTTTCGCCTGAAAGAGTTGGACTCTCACCGTTTCCTTGCTCTTGGATTTGACCCGACGCCTCAGCCCAAAGGCTCATATTTGCAGTCTTTGGGACGGACCCTTCTACCTGCGCCATGGACCTTCGTTCTGTGATGTTCGCTCTTGGGGTGCTGATAGGGCTGCTGGTTTGGGGTTTTTTTTATCGATCCTTTGTTCGTTCGAAGCTTTACTACGGTTGCGAGTTCTATTAATGTGCAGCCGAACGTGTATTGCATTATCTGGACTCAATCCACAAAGAAACCTCCGCCTGGCGACCGGTGCCTTCCCCGCATCCCTTTCGCTCTTCCTCACACCGACTACATGGCAGGAATACGGGCAGCTCTTCGGACTGCTTGGCAAAGAAGATGGGAGACGGTCGAAGGGAACTTAAAGTTGCGTGCCATTGCGCCGCGACTGTTCCCATGGACCTATCCCCCAATGCCGCGGCGGCTTCAGGTTGCTTTCTGTCGTCTCCGAATCGGACACACTCGTGTGACGCATCGCTATCTGATGGAGCGCTCGCCTGCGCCCTATTGCAACGACTGCGTCGTCCCCCAGACTGTTCGGCACATTCTTGTCGAATGTCCCAGTCTGGGTGATCTTCGCGCACGATACCTGTCCCAGTACCGGGATGGGCGGGGTCGCTACCGCCTGTCCCTTGTGCTCGGGACAGATTCGTGCACATTGACTTGTGGACTTGTTGACTTCTTGGGGGAGGCCGGCCTTCTCCCTATTATTTAAGCAAGGTTTGTTTGTTTATTTTTTTGTTTTTTTCCTTTAGTTACACGCTCCTGCGCAGGGGGGACCTCTCTCCGATGCACCAGCTTGCTTCCTTTCCCCCTTTTGGGGTGTTGTTGTTTTTTTCTCTCTTTAATTTTATTTTAAAGTAGCCTAGAACTAGGCCAGTTTTAATACGGCGACTAATGCCCAAGTAGGCAGTCGCCAGATGAGCTCTTAAAAAAAAAAAAATTCCCTGCATCCCCCATTGAGAGCCTACTTGTCGATGATGGGAAGATGCCACTCTCTTTTTGCCTTGGATAGTGCATTATGTGCCTATACGCGCACCCCCCTCTCCCCCTCAGTCACCAATGCTCTCACTGCATCTGATCTCGACGGTGCATATGCTGCCGAGACACTCCAGGCATTAGGGCCAGGAAACTCCGAAAGCTCGGTGTAGCTTTCGTGCCGGTGATGCCTGTGGTCCTGGCCAGCAGGATACAACCTTTGACTATTTGTCACCACACCCTGCTCCTAAAGCTTCTACAGTGCCGGGACTATTGGGTCCAACCTTTTTGGAGCATACTTCGTGTTACGCTATATTCATGCCAGTGGATACGGATGACTAGCAGGGGGTTTGTTTCCGCGCCGTATCTCTTCCATTTGAAGTTAGCGGTGTTCTACCAGGCGCTGCGCTTCTTCACGACCAGCGTGGTTGCATTAAACTCTCCTTACCAGAAATAACGCTCCCTGCCCGTTTCAAGTTCGGAACCTGTAAGGGGCACAGCGATTTGCTTTCTGGCCGCCGTGCTGACGGAACTCGGCTTCCTCACTTTCCATACCACCTTCCCCCCCCCCTTCAACTTTCTCTGATATTCCTCTAATTTCACAGGGTAGACGCTGACCAGCTTCCTCTTAATCCAACCATCCCGGATCGGGTCTGAGTGGGGAAGGGACAACGCTTCCTCACCACTATGCTCCGTTCTAGGGTGGTGGGTTTTTAACAAACTGCTTCACCCCATACCCTTTCTCTCCCTTGCCACTGTCTATCAGGTGGAGCTGTGGTCCTAAATGGCAACTGCTTCTGCCGGCCCCGTGTTTACCCCTCGCAGAGCGTGCTATTACGTGGGGTGATTAGCGTATGCGTCCCGTGATACAAATAGTCACCCCATGCCCAATGGTGAGTTCTATAAAAATACTCTACTACCTTCACCCTAACATCGTCGGAACAGCCTTCGGGCAGATCCACGGAAACATCGCCCCCTCCCTCGTACTTTCTTAGGGGACTGTCCAAATTATTTCAACCGGAGAAGAGGCTAACTCCTACTCCTTCGGGTGCACGGGACTCCCCTTCACCCCCTCTTTCGAGCGTCAGACCCTCCTATTCTTTGACAGGGGACTGCCAAGAAAGAATGTAGACGGCTGAATATTGACCGCTCTCGCTGGGAGCGGCTTCGATAGGGCCAACCCTCTTAGAGGGACAAAGGATAACGAGGCCCGTCAGCCTGTGCACCCTAACGTCCTGCACGTGTGGATTCTTACTTTACAGGGAGGGTGGGCAGCGTACTGCCCCCCCCCCCCTCCCCTCTCTTAACCTATGGATGCTGGTTCGCCAGCTCATGGAGAGATGGCAAAGGTACCTCGAATGGTATCCGTGATGTCTTGAGAGTGTGGAAGAGAGGGGGCTACATGAAGGCCCCCTCCCCCCTGAGATGGACATGGTCCCTCTGGTGACAGCCCTAGAGTGTAGGATCTTCCAAGGGGTCGAACCCAGGCTCGGTGCCAAGCACGGAATCCGAGTCCGTCCCTGTGCAAGCTCCTCCTCAGACAGCTAGGGTCTCCTCTTCCTCTGCCGGAGCCACGGGGACAGACTGGTCCACTGCCGTTTTGGTAAACGACCAGGCCAAGATCGGCACGTGCTTTCCCTGATGTCGAGTCTCTGCCTAAGACCAGAATTGCAAGTGAGCAGAGCGGAGTCTTGATTACGTCGGGGCCCGTCATTCAGAGCATATTTGGCGTTATCGAGCCCAGTGGCTTCAAACACTTCCTCATTATTCTCTCCACTGATGGCAGCATGATCCTTCAGAGGAGAGCTCTAGCTAGCGTGATTGGTAGATAGCCGAAGGTGAGATGCTTCTCGGACGGTAGCCTTCTGGCGAATGCGTTGAATCCCTACGAGCCGGCCATGATTAATGCCCTTCGGACACCGGTGAGTATGACGCCGCACTCTACCATGAACTTCGTGAAAGGAGTAGTTTATGCGAGGGAACTCGTGGACTACTCTATACCATTGAAGGGTTAAAGTCGAACGTGATGAGAGACCAGGGAGGCTCATTCGGAACCGTCCTGCCGGCTCCACCCACCCTGGGCGTTTCACTATTAGAGCTGGCTAAAACCAGGGCTCCCCTAGCGTGACCGTTCCCCGTAAGGAAATACGGCCGTGCGCCTCCAGCGAGTCATTAGACTCAAGTGGAGGTAACACCCCTTGAAGTTGGTTGTGAGGCCATCTTCCGGGGTTTCTAAAGCTTATAAAGCTGCCTCCCGAAATGAGGACAACACTAAAGGAGTTTCGGTTACTAGAAGGTGGATCCTCAAAAAGACTCGCGTGGCGAGCCCAACCTCCTCCGATAAGTCCCCGGAGGTGTACGGCCATTCCCGTGAGGGTGTTCTCTTCGAAGATGGTCCCCACATCTCCTCTGACCTAGTACTGGAGAGCATATTCCTTCAGTGGAATTGCCGCAGACTGGGGGGGAGCTACGGAGTCGTCTCGTCTCGTCTCATCCCTTAGCTATTTTTTTTGCATGAGACCACGCTGGGCGCGTCCTCCTTGCCACCCTCCCGGGTTCAAGAGTTTTGCGACCCAAGCACCACGGGATGGTCACCCGCATGATGTATCTGTTCTTCTCATCACTTTAGACACTTACTTTCAGCAGTTACTCTGCAGCCTCACCTGGATAGGAGGTATACTATTATTTCTGTGGACATTCTACCTTAGCCGACTTCGACGCCGGGGACTTACACCGCGTCGTGTCAAGGTTGCCGAGGCCCTTTCTCCTGCTCGGAGATCTGAACGGTAGAAACCCCCTCTGGGAAGACTACTCGATCAATCCCAGGGGTCAGTTCCTTGCCGACCTGATCGACGAGCTGGACATAGGTGTCCTAAATGAAGATGAGTTTACGCCGGAGATCGCTTCATTTTCATGTCTCGATTCATTTTTGTGCTCTCCGGATGCACAGCCTGATTTTGGGTGGGAGTAGTCGATGACCTCTATGGTAGTGATCACTTTCCCATTCAAATATCATTTTCTGGGCAGCTGCCGCCTGAGAGCCCGCCCCGCTAGGGCTTGGCGAGGCCGCGGTGGTCGGCATTTCAGGAAATTACTGATTTCTCTGTCGCAGTCTAGGAGTTTAGGTCGGTACGTGAGGCCGTTGAGTTATTCTCTGGCAACCCCATCGCCCTGGGCATAACTACTATTTCTAGAACCCCTGGACGTTTTGCACGCCGACCACTCCCGGGGGGGTCAGCCGAGTGTGCGGCGGCCCTCAAACATAAGTTTTATGGCTACATGCGCTATTACCGCCGCCCAAACGATTTCACTGTGTGAATTTCGTCAAGCTATGGCTAAGTTCAGGCATGTTTCGAACCACGCCTGTCGCTCTTCTTGGCAGACATACGCGTCTTCACTAAACGATGACCTCTATGGTAGTGATCACTTTCCCATTCAAATATCATTTTCTGGGCAGCTGCCGCCTGAGAGCCCGCCCCGCTAGGGCTTGGCGAAGCGGCGGTGGTCGGCATTTCAGGAAATTACTGATTTCTCTGTCGCAGTCTAGGAGTTTAGGTCGGTACGTGAGGCCGTTGAGTTATTCTCTGGCAACCCCATCGCCCTAGGCATAACTACTATTTCTAGAACCCCTGGACGTTTTGCACGCCGACCACTCCCGGGGGGGTCAGCCGAGTGTGCGGCGGCCCTCAAACATAAGTTTTATTGACTACATGCGCTATTACCGCCGCCCAAACGATTTCACTGTGTGAATTTCGTCAAGCTATGGCTAAGTTCAGGCATGTTTCGAACCACGTCTGTCGCTCTTCTTGGCAGACATACGTGTCTTCACTAAACGGGCACATCGTAATTTTGGACCCCGTGACCGCTTGCTCCGCATCCTCTTTCCGGGATCCTGCTCCACCAGCATTCATTGCGCGTTTTGATGACGTGGAAGGCCACCGACTGGACTTTACCTCTAGAGGTAGAGAACACTTTAACGACAGGTTTACTTTGATTCCTGTCGAATGAATTGCTACTGTGCTCGCTTTTTGCAAACCGGGCAGAGATCACCCTACCCCGGCCCGCTTTCGCCCAATCGCTCTAACCTCCTGCGTGTGCAAGTTGATGGAGAAATTAGCAGTGGTAGGCACGTCAGTAAATTTCGCCGGTCCGTCATTTGTCATTCGCCAGGGGCCGGCCCAGTCCGCCAGTCGTCACTCCGTCATCGCTAAATTACAAGGGTAACAGCACACAATTTTATTCATTTAGAAACGGTTTGTACCACTTTACACACAAAAAATATAAATTCTTATACTATTACTGCCTCTCCTGGGGCTGGCCACGGCGGCCCTCTTCGGCCTGAGAATGTCGCTGGCTGTGAAGAAAATCCTCTCCACAGCAGCAGAGCTAGGCAGTGGGGTGTTGTACTTGATGAACAAGTCTACCCACGCCTCCCTGTGCTCTTTGGGGAAGAGGGCCCAGGAGAAGGCTTCCTTCCTTACATTTCGCAGTTCTGGAGGTAGCCTTTGAGTTTCCTGATGGCCTCAGCGTTATCCTGGTCCCCAGCGTCACCCCCACCTCCTCCAGGGGCTGGGTGCCACGCAGACTCTGCGCCAAGAGACATGCTGGCGTCACTGTGCTGGCTCTGGTCCATTTCACTGTCTCTTGTCACTCAGAGGTGTGCTAGCTCTGAAGCTCACGCTACTTGGCATACTATCAGGTCTATCACTATCAGTAGACACACTCATGCTCCTGTCTCTGCTAAGATATCTATCCATGAGCTATAAAATTCGAGAAATGCAGTGAAAAACCATTTAAACAATGTTACTTCACTTGATCAACAAGTTATAACTGCACCGCAGAAGCGGTGACAAGCAAACTTTCATTACGAAAGCCAGCAGGGTTGCCAGACCTTTTCAGCAAAAGTAGCAGAAAAATTGCAAAAACAAAGTAGCAGATTTCGATAAAAGGAGCCCAATTTATTTGTATATTATATATACAGAGCCGGCCCTAGGCAAAATAACGACGTGTGCCCCCTTCCCCCATGAAAATATATTGTTTAACCCAGTGCAAACAGAATTAGATAAAAATAGGGTATACAAAAACAAACCAGCTACACATGAACAAATTCAACTCCACTTTAGATGCAACAAAACGCACCAACGTGTGCTGTAAAACATTATTTGCCGAAGGTCGTCTTTGCTTTTCGGGTTAGTGACGGTTCGGGTGACGGCTGAAAAAAGTTTCCGTCGGCGCTTATTCCGTCAAGTGTTTCAAATTTCCGTCAGTCGTCAGTCCGCCAGCGAAACGGGAGTCCGTCAGTGACGGATTGCCCACCACTGGAAATTAGTAAATGCTAGATAGCCTTCTTTC